>OY856409.1:157726323-157993823 GCA_963693085.1 Alisma plantago-aquatica | reverse complement strand
ATATATATACATGTATATATATATATACATGTATATATATATATACATGTATATATATACATGTATATATATACATGTATATATATACATATATATACATGTATATATATATATATATATATATATATATACATGTATATATATACATGTATATATACATGTATATACATGTATATATATACATATATATATATATACATGTATATATATATATATACATGTATATATATATATACATGTATATATATATATATACATGTATATATATATATATATATATATATATATATATATATACATGTGTATATATATATACATGTATATCATGTATATATATATATATATATATATATATACATGTATATCATGTATATATATACATGTATATACATGTGTATATATATATATATATATATGGGCATAAGCATATATACTTTAATAACATCTCCCCTTGGTTGAGCTTGATTTCTGTAAACCATCACCCATCCGCGTGATCTCGACAACATCTTCCTTCAATGTCTTATCAATAATAATGTTTACACTATTTCTATGTTTATCAACACATGTGTACCAAATATAGTCCATCAAGGATGTTAAATGTCTACATAAGGTCTGACTAACTTAGATATTGGACATCCAGGTTGAGTATCAGGAAAAACAATTTGCTCAAGGCATGATTCCTACAACATTTATGAGAAGAGAGGGTGCACCAAGAGAACGTGAGCTTTTATGCGGTCGTCTCATCGATCGTCCTATTCGTCCACTGTTTCCTTCTGGTTTTTATCACGAAGTTCAGGTTTGGTATTTTCTGTGTTTTGATTTTAATGCCTTTGTTGTATAGCATTTGTGATTGATCTTTCCAGGACTGTTGCAGATAATGGTCAACGTTTTGGCTTCAGATAAAATGTACGATCCTGATGTCATGGCTGCCAACGCCACATCTGCGGCACTTATGCTTTCAGATGTCCCTTGGGGAGGACCTATTGGTGTGATACGTTTAGGAAGAGTTGATGGTCAGTTCGTTCTCTACCCGAGCATGGATGAGGTAGTCATTTGGTTATCTAATAAATATACTTCTATAAGCAATGGCTAGGAGAGTTTGTTTGTTTTTTCTATCTGTTATATATCATTTTCTTCTTGCATGAGGTGTTTTTTCTGTCGATTTAGCTGTTTTATCTTTAACCTTTTTTGTGTCGAGTGTGCAGCTTAGTTTAAGTGATCTCAATCTAGTATATGCGTGCACACGGGATAAAACCCTAATGATTGATGTGCAAGCACGTGAGATCTCGGAAAGAGATTTGAAAGCTGCATTACGACTAGCACATCCGGAGGTTCACATAAGAACATTTTTGACAATTTATAATCGTTTTAGTTAAGTAATCTAAGAGGTATTACCTTATATTTTAGGCAGTGAAATTTATTGAGCCGCAAATCAGATTGGCTGAGAAAGCTGGCAAGCGCAAAAGAGAGTATAAGCTGTCTATGATCTCGGACAGAACAATGGAAAAGATCCGCAGTTTGACCTCAGAGTCTATTGAAACTGTTTTTACAGACCCAACATACGGAAAGGTAATGGTTTCATATTTCATTCTTGGATTCTTATATGAATGTGAATTTTGTTTTTGTGCTTCTTCGGCTCTGGCATATGACACTGATTAATCCTTCAACCCATGTAGTTGGAAAATGGTAAATGATATTCCCCCATTTTTTGCCGAAAGGGTGAGTCATTGATAGAAAAATATCCTCTCATTCATTGATGTATTCATATCTAGTCACACGTTCAAATCCCAGATATCAAATCAGAAAATGTAAAAGCTATTGTTCACAATTTGATATTCTTAGAGAAGAAACTCTATTATGATGACAATTGACAAATGAGGCCTTAAAAGAACATTCTTGTTTTTATGATAGTATTCACTTATTCTCCTGTAGTGAAAATTTGACTGTTAATATACATCACTGTTATATTGTATAGAGTATATTCATCAGTTCAATCTTTTTACAGTTTGAACGTGGCGAAGCATTGGAGAATATTACACAAAATGCAAAAGAAAGTCTAGAAGAAGAATCTGATGAAGAGAGCTTAAAAGTTTTACCAAAGGTGGTTGACGACGTCAGAAAAAAGGTACTGCACATAATGTCAATTTTTTTTAAGGATATATTGTTTTCTTCATGTTTATGCTATATATCTTTTCAGCTTCTCTGTTTTTTAATTGCATCAAGGATGATTACATGGCTCTATGGAAATTAATGTTCTTACATCAGCTGTGGAATCTTTCTGTAGCAGTCCTTACCATAGTCGAGGAATACCTACAGTTGCCACCTCATTCAATATAGTTCCATGGTAATAAAAAACCCGCCTTGAGGCTCTCGAGGCTTACGCCTCTTGGCGAGGCTATCCCAAATGAGCCTCGAGGCTTACGCCTCAGTGTCCTGGACTGAGGCTTACGCCTCACAATCTCTGAGGCCCGCCTCAAAGCACTGAGGCTCTGAGGCTTAGCTGAGGCGCACGCCTCAATTCTAAATGATGACGTCTTATGTTAACCTCCAAATTGTCTACTTTTAAGTTTACTATAAAACACTTTCTTTAAAAAAATCAAAGTTCTTGTAGTCGATTGTTACTTTTCATTAATAAACGTTTAATCATCATTTTCTGAGTATCATCTTTCGATCTTCATTGAAAAATTTCTCTTTGTTTGCTACCTTCTTATCTACTATGTCGGTGAATTTCATATCATTGTTAACTAATTTTGGTTCCTCGTTCCTACTAATTTGAAATTCTATCTCCTTCAGTTTATCTATTGACATCTTTTATTCTAGTAGTATAAAGAATTGATATCTTGTTATTTTTTTACAGATTTATTTGGTATTATGGTGGGTCCTTAGTCTCTATTATCATTATTAAGTTTCACAAATAATTACTATTTCATATTGTTGTGCTTGTATATACATATTTTTGTTATAACACATTCATACACAACCTATAAATATATATATATATATATATACTGAGACAAAAACGCCTCGTTGCGCCTCACGCATTTTTCAACCTTGCAATATACTCTTCTTTTATTCGTTAGCTCACTTCAATATGTATAATAAATGTTTTTACCAAGAATATACCTTCTGCTAGCCCCATTCATGTTAACAAAATTGATAATCTTCATTTAAGTTATGATGTGAAGAATAGTCTAATCAATCTGGTGCTCACAAGACGAATTAAACACACAGCTGAATCTAAAAAATAGCGGTTTTATACCAATATTCTTACATCACCTATTGGATCTTTCTGTAGCACTTCTTACAATAGTTGAGGAATACCTACAGTTGCCACCTCGTTCACTATACTGTCCTTTTATTCGTTAGCCCACTTCAATATGTGTAGTGAATGTTTTTTATCAAAAATGTAAAATCGTCGGTGTACTTTCGGCTGATCAATATTAGTCTACTTGTTTCGTTGTTAATGTAACAGATTGTCCGTAGACGGATTATCGATGATGGCTTCAGGCTTGACGGAAGACATCTTCAGGAAGTTAGGCCATTGTATTGCAAATCTGCCATATATCCGGCATTACATGGGTCATCTCTTTTTTCACGTGGAGATACTCAGGTTGAGATTTTCTTTTTTGGCTTGTCCTTTACTGTCACATTTCATTGATGAGATACTAATTCTAACTAAACATGTGATGATGAGTATCTCCCATTAACATAATAATGACAGAATTTATCTGCAGGTATTTTGCACAGTTACACTTGGAACCCCTGGAGATGCCCAAAAATTAGATTCTCTTGTTGGTCCCTCTTCAAAGCGATTCATGCTTCACTATAGTTTTCCTCCATTTTCAATTAACGAGGTTGGAAAACGAGGTGGTCTTAATAGACGTGAAGTTGGACATGGTATGTGCTTCTTATCACTAAATTAGTTAATCTGGCAGCATTCTAATGCTTTATTTTATTCATTATGCATTCAAAGTTTTAGCCATTTTTGAGGTGTTTAATTCTTTGTAGAAAAATACCATTTACGGGATATGTTAAACAATCCTAGGAGTAGGTAAAATTCTCAAAGTTTGTTTCCCGTGCTGAATGTGGAATGAAGCTTTTTGCGTCATGCCTATGGGTGGGAATACCCTGTTATTCATGATATAAAATTAGGTTCCCGGAGTTCATAAATTGTGCATGTTTATATCTTTTAATGAGTTCTTGCTTCTGGGTGTATGTATGAGCTAGACATAAATTTGCTTACATTTTGTTTGAATTTATAGGTACTCTTGCAGAGAAGGCTTTACTTGCTGTCTTACCTCCTGAAAATGATTTTCCATATACCGTTAGGTTAAACTCAGAAGTGATGGCGTCTGATGGTTCAACATCAATGGCTACTGTGTGTGGAGGTACTGGTGTAATAATTAAGAAGTATCTTAAATAGAATCCTTGATTATTTACACTATTTTCAACTAATTCTACTTTTTGGGTGCCTGAATGGTTTCTCCTTTTACTGACAGCCCTAATGTTCCCACATTATCGGCTTATGTCATTGTCCCTTATAATTATAAGCACCTGCAAGTGGTATTTTATATTTTTCCTTTTGGAATAGATTTATACTATGTATAATAACATCACAACAAAAGCAGCAACTGGCAATACCACATTCCTCTACGTTTATGCTATCTATATGGATGTCACAACTAACACGGTAACTACCAGTGCCCTGCATTCTTGTACATCTGAATTTTTTTCTCTGTTTGTAGTTTTTCTGGAAATCAAACAATCAGGAATAGTCCTGATTGGTTATACTAAAATGCTATATTTTATTATTCTCAATACGAAATTAATTTTTTGCATAGTTGTAGTTTGTACTTCAGAGACATATCTTGTGTGGGACCTCTCTGGTCGTTAGGAATACATTCCTGAGAAGTTGTATTGTATCTTTGCCATGGTTTTAAAAAACATGCCTCGAGACTTTGGAGCAAGGATTTCAAACCTGACCCGAAGGTCGACCCGTCAAAGCTCCTGGGTCACGGGTCTCTGGTTCGACCACCGGGTCGACCCGGTTGACCCGATGATGTCAGCATGACACCATATACATAATGTTATTATATACATGCATGTATATGCATGTATGTTACAATAAAATGTATGTCCGTACATATATTACTATATAAGCGTGCATATATATGATATTCTTCTGTATGAAACCATGAGATGATGAATTATGAAACATCAAACATACAAAACCGAGTATCTACTCATAAAGAAGCAAACAAATGGTCTTGCAATTCTTACAATAAGTGACAAATACAAATAAATGAATATATCAATATATGGAAAAGTTGGGGTTGCATGGAAGGATTTTAAAATCAGTCAAATGGTCATTCAGGGAAGGAAAAATAAAATCAACAAAACTCGCTCGGGTCTTTGACCCAAGGGCCGGGTCACTGGATTGGCGGTTGAATCGACTGGGTCACCGAGTCAACTCTGGGTATTGGCCAAAAATGGGTTTTAGCCCCACCTGAACCGTAAAACTTGTCGGGTGGAGGTCCAACTGGTTCAACCGACTGGGTTGGGTCGGGTTTCAAAACTATGCTTTGGAGGCGTACGCCTCAAGGCGAGGCAGTCTCTAGTACCCCTTGAGGCTTAAGCCTCCCTCTGCCAGTGAGAGGCGTGCACCTCAGTTTGTGAGAGGCGCATTGAGGCGCTGAGGCGTTTCTGAGTCATAAGCCTCAATCGTTGTGTCTAAAAAGATACCATATTATCCTATATGGGCCAAACTAACCTAAAATTGTATGTATATAAAATTATAAATATATGTATGGGCATATCTATGAATGTGTATGTCGGTTGGCAACTATAGATATGTTACATACTTGTATCATTATATGTGGCATGTATACACACGCATACTCATGTGTGCGTATATGCACGTGTGAATACTTGATAACTATGTTTGTACGTATAGATATGTATCTATATATACATGTGTGTGCCAATGTTTGTACGTATAGATATGTATCTATATATACGTGTGTATTCGTAATAGTATATACATACATGTGTGTGTGTCTTTCTATTTTTATACACGTATGTATGACTATACGTGTGTGTCTATAATATATATATATATATATATATAGGAAAATGATCCAGTGAGAAACATATCTTGGTGAGAGCATGAGAGGCATTTGAATAACTTTACACCATGATCAAACTTTCATAATCTAACCTTATGGATTCAAAATATACCCTATTAGTCACGTTCCCACAAAATCCCATCATCATAGGACTTGTATTGCACGCACAACAAGCAAATACTTTTCAACGCTCAATATTGAGTTTTAGGCTGACCGTTGGATGTAAAATGTGTATATTGTATATATGGAGATGTAAACGATATCCGATTGTGATGATTTTTTGTGTGAAGGTAAATGTAATGATGTTCTTCCCATCCATAAGGTTGGATATTGAAAATAAGCTACAACTTTATAGTTATTCAAATGCCTCTCATGCTCTCACCGTAGAATGTTTCTCACTAGATCGCTACCCTATATATATATATATATATATATATATATATATATATATATATATATATATATATATATATATATGGCTAAAAGAATTGTGTACCCGAGTACATGTAGCATACATGTGCCCACCTTCATTTATGATGATTGTAAAATTCTACTGAATAATCCAACCTTACGGATGTAAAGTATACCCCTTAGATAAGATGTGTACAAAAAATCACCACAATCTGATATTCATAGATCATCAAATGAACGAAAATGTGTATTTTGTAATAATGGTAAGTTGTAGAAATCGTATAAACCATTGAATGATATATTATTGCTATATCCCATGATCTACATGAGATATGGTTATGAACTTTTAAACACATCTAATCTAAAAAGTGTTGAATCAATCCATATGGTTAGATTTTATCAACATACTCCACATGTGCTAATTTAATGGGCGGTACACATAAGCTACATGTATTGACCGGTACACACTTCCTAACCTCTCTCTCTCTCAATATATATATATATATATATATATATATATATATATATATATATATATATATATATATAGAGTCAGACTAGAATACACTCGAATGTATTCGGAGCTGAATACACTCAAGTAGTTTTTCATGATGCAATATTTTTTTCAAAAATCTAATCCGTTGATCTTCTTAAACATGTTGTGAATAGCTCATTCGCAAAATTTGAACACATTCATTTAGACATTTATAGGTCATGTTATAAAGACCGCAAAAATTATACATTTCAAATTAGTTTCGCGCGTCGATTATGTTGCCCTTGGATGAGTGACTTACACTCACCCAAATGGGCTCAAAATTTGTTTGTAGCCTAGTTATAGTATGACGGTGAAGATCAATGGTTTACATTTTGCAAAAAATAGTCTTGATATGCAAACACACGAGTGTATTCGTGCGATCTGTACACTCGAGTGTATTCTAGCTTGACTATATTGGGAATAAAGTGGGGGTGGCGAGCATTGAGGACAAGTTGCGTGAGGGCCGACTCAGATGGTACGAACATTTGCAACGCAGACCGACTAGTGCGCCTATACGAAGCAATGCTATCGAGTCAAGCCCAATAAATAAAAGAAGAGGAAGACCTAAATTAACATGGGATGAGCTTATAAAGAGAGATTTTGAATCTCTACATCTCAACCAGAATATGGCTCATGATAGAGCTAAATGGAAACGAAGGATCCATGTAGCCGACCCCAACATAGTTGGGACTGAGGCTTAGATGATGATGATGATGATGTATATGTAACTATATATTTGTACATATATGTATTCATATAAATAAATATATGGTATATGTGTGTGTGTGTGTGTATTATATATATACGTATGTATGTACGCCTTGTTATAATGTGAGGCTTACCCCTCACTTCGCTGAGAGAAAAATGCCTCCATACGCCCCACACACTTTAAAACCTTTGATCTTTACAAGGTGATAATCTTCTTTGGAAACTTTATGGTCGAATCTTGCATTTAGTATGCTTCTTTGACGAGGGACATGGGTCAAATGCTTCAACTCTGAACTGTTTTGGCAAATTCAAAAGAAAAAGAGTTGTAGAGTTTTTCTACCATGGGGTCATATTTATGAGAGTGCATATATTTGATAGAGTTTATGATTGGGAGAACCTAGCAGTTGATGGATGCAGTAGGATACACGGTGATTGTGATAGAACAATGTAATTTTCTTGTTACATTTTTGCTTCTACCTAGTAAGTGTACTTACATTTGAGTAAAATTCGGGTTCGACAATAAAAGTAAATGAATTTCCTAATAATAAAATGAACTCTTGAGTTACATGGCACATTTATCTGATGACGGGCTAACTCAGTTTGAGTAGAAGTAATTCTTTTTCAAATTGGATCCTATGGTTTGATAGTTGGTGTGGTCACTCTTACCACTTTGCTAGCCTTTTATAGATATGCCTATATTACCTTATGAACCATTGCCTTATATCCAATTGACTAAGTATAATTTTGTGAATGTATCTTTTTTTTATTACCTTTATGCTTTCATTATATGTATGTGTTTGTGATGAGTTGTTGAGCGATGGGCTTATGGCTGGTAATGGCAGACACACCACATGACCGGAGTTCTGTTAAGTGGATATGTAGTGCATAAAGAGATAAGAGAAGGAAGAGGGGCACATCCTACTTGTCCAAGACCAAGTCTCATTGGACCCTGAGTTAACTCATGATTTGTGAACTCCATGTTAGAATATTAGCCTATTTAGTTAATAGGTTAATTAGTGTATTGTGTACATGGGCCTGTTGTCCATGGCCCATTAGGGTTTAGTCCGCTTCCTTGTGCTTCCTTGTAATTGCCTCCTCTCGACCAATTTACAAGAAATTCCCTTGTATTAAAGACAAACTATTCTATATCACTTTGAATATAAGGATAATTGAGTGTGTTAACAGTGTTGGGGAGGTGATAACTGTAGAAAACCATAGAAGAATAATATATTACTTGCATGAATAGATACTCTAGCATTAGTTTATAGTTCAGCTTCAGCCTTTGATAAAGCTGCTTTGTATAAAGAAAAAGAACATTGTATTTATTAGTAAGTAGTAAGGAGGCAAAGAAATGTCTTTCACAAACGAAACCCTACTTTCTTAACGGGAGACGGGAAGTACACAACTTGGAGCAAACCCTAATGGGCCAAACATACTTAGGCCAGTGATAAATTAGTTACTTATGATAATTAGCTGACTCTCTCTAACAACCCCCTCTAGGCGAAGCATGGTAGTATACCATGTACAAATTGCCAAAACGGATGCAAACAAGACCTCAGGACTAAAAAAAGGAAACATAATTTGTCTTATACAAAATAATTGCTCCCCTAAATATTGCATTTCAACACTCTACAAGAAAGAAGTCATGAAAGTCTATCTAGCAAGAAGAAATGCTTGTAGGAAAGGGCCCAAAGGGATAATCCCTGAAAGAAATTCAAAGAATTTGTGGTTGGCTTGGTTAGACTAAAAAATCAAGTATCTCGACCCATACCTTCTTAAGCTACAAGTCCCATGCAAAGAGTCAAGACTTAAGAGTCAAGAAGTGCACATTAGGAAAAGGGGGATTCGGGTCTCCCAGGAGTTTACCGCGTTGAGAGTAGATAAAATCAACATCAACAGGTGCATGTATAGAAGTAAATTGTTAATTGATATGAATATCCATCTGGAAAACCAACAAAAAAGTAATTAGACGTGGTAGTTTTCATCACAACTGTCAATGTTATTGATAAATCCAGAGAGTGTTGAGGCAAAGTGACGCTAAGAGAGTGTTGGATTATAGAAACACCATACCAAATGGTGGAACTCCCCTTAGTTATCAAGGCGCCCTAGGCGCTACGCAAGGTGTCTCAAACTAGGCGCCCAGCCTATTACGTGCATTATGTGGGCGTCTAAGGCCTTTTTGGCCCAAATTAAGCCATTTAAAGGTTAAATTAGCATGGATCAAGTTTGGATTTGGTCAAATTGGATAATCTTGAGTCAATTTATGGTTGAAATAGGTCTGATTTAGACAAATCAGGTCTATTTTTTTGGAAAATTAGGGGAAAACAGGTCTGATTTGGGTCAAATTGGTAAGTCATCATAGTTTGTTTGTTTTTAAAAAATTACTACCTTATATGTCTGTTGTTCTTGCTTCTTTTTCTCTTATTTTTTATCCTTTCTCCTGCATTTTATTCCTAAATCCAACTGCTGCTGCATTTTTATGTGAGTTATTCCTCCTATATCCCCTCCTAAATCCTACTACTGCTGTATTTTTTTTATAAATTCTGTTTTCTTCTAATCCTCTTTTACATCACCTATTTTTTGTAATGTTGCTGATGTTGTACTTTCTATTTTCCTCTTTTACATTACCTGTTTCTCATGATGTTGCTGCTGTTGTTAATATTTCTTTTCTTTTCTTTCCCATCCTCCATTTCCTCTCTATTGAGTTACAACCTCTTCCCACCTTTTTTCCCTGTTTTCTTTTATTTCTTTTCTACATTGCCTGCTCCAATTGTTGTTGCACGCTTATTGATATTACTTCTCTTTTTTCTTCGTACTACCATCTCCTGCTACTGCTGTCATAGCCTCATTTTGCCCTCTTTTTATGTTTCCTATATGGTATTATATGTAGCATATATGTATAATAAGAAGCAAATTAACATACTGAAAAAGATTCAAAAACATAAAAACGCCCAGGCGGGCTAGGCTCCCCTTGGGGCATGCTGATCGCCTAGCCGCCTTGACAACTATGGAACTCCCAAATAGACACAACATACTCCAAGATGCATGCCAAATAACATGGAAGCTCTTTTAATAATAGTAGAACTGACAAAAGTTCACACTTCTTCTCATCTCTATCTCTCTACACTTCTCATCTCCTCATCCATATCTCTCCTCACCCTACTATAAACAAACCAAGAGAGTGGTTGTGGTGGACAAGGTACAAAAATAAAATGAAAATGAGGTGTTAATGACTGGAGAATGTTGTCGTGCTCTATTAGGCACGTCCCTTCTATATTTATAGTAAAAATGTCATCAAAGAATCACATATGTAATCCTAAAATGTCTCTTATATGGTATGAATGGTTGCATATGGCCAAATACACATTTTTGTACAGCCACACTGACCATATTAAGGTCAAAACATTTGACTATATATGGACCTTTTACACACCAAGGCCTCTAATACTCCCATCAAGTTGGAGCATAAATACCAATCACGCCTACCTTGTCAACAAGTATGTAGAAGCGTTTCTTCATAAGAGGCTTGGTGAAGATATCAACTACTTGGTCATAAAGTAGTGATCAACTTATCCAGGACAATCTCCTCACAAAGTGGTATTCGACTTCAACATGCTTGGTGCACTAATGGAATACGGGATTGTTCACTATGAATGTGACTTCCTTGTTGTCAAAATACAAAGGAATCAGAATTGTATATTGAATAAGTAATTCCTGTAAAAGGGACTGCACCGACATCATCTTACGTTCCATGTGTGCGATAGCCCTGTATTCAGCCTTAACATTAGATATAACACCTTTATCATCTCATAGGTCATGTGTTCCATAGCCCACATTCAACCTCAGGACTAGACCTTGCAACAACTGTTTGCTTTGCTCTTTTGAAGAAGCAAACTTCAGATGTTGCTGATTGCCTGCAGCTAGCCATATTGTGGGATCCAAGTGGGTGTACACCATCAAACGCAAAGTAGATGGAAATGTGACATATATAAAGGCAGACTAGTTGCAAGAGATTTCTCTTGATTTGACGGTAAGGGTTAGAGTACACGATGTGTGTACCCCGTATATTTATAAAGAGAACAATTACATAGAGGTCCTTGTAGAATAGGAAAATAACAAAAGAATATAAAGAGCTTAAATAAAACACTAGTTAACACTCCCCCTCAAGTTGGAGCATAGATATCAATCATGCCCAACTTGTCTACAAGAGAGCAAAAATGTTTCTTGACCAGCAGCTTGGTGAAGATTTCAGCAACTTGGTCTTTGGAGAGAGTAAAAGGAGTGCAGATACGACCAGTCATAATAGATTCTCTGATGAAGTGGTAGTCAACTTCAATGTGCTTGGTCTACTCATGAAAGACAAGATTATTTGCAATAAAAATAGCTGCTTTATTATCACAGTGCATAGGAATATGAGCAGAAGATCCCACATCTAGTTCTTTTAGAAGAGATTGTACCCATAGAAGCTCGCATGCAGTATGAGCCATAGCACGGTACTCAGCCTCAACACTAGATCTGGCAACAACATTTTGCTTTTTGCTCCGCCAGGTAACCAAATTTCAACCAACAAAGGTGCAACAACTAGAGGTAGATTTTCTGTCTATCTTGCTTCCAACATAGTCAGAATAGCCTTCAAGAGAGCAATGACCATGTTTTCTATAAAATAGGCCTTTACTAGGAGATTTCTTTAGATATCTCAAGATATGACACAGTGCTTCCCAATGACACTATCTAGGCTTGTCAAGATACCTGCTAACAAGACCAACTTTAGTAGAAATATCAACTCTAGTGACAGTCAAATAGATCAGTTTGCCAACTAGTCTTCTATATCTTTTACTGTCAGGATACAAAGAAGATTCATCATCATCCCAATTCACATTAGGATCTAGAGGTGTATAAGTAGGCCGAGCTCCGAGCATGCTTGTTTCTTATAGAAGATCAAGAACATACTTTTGTTGTGATAGAACAAGAGCATTAGCAGTCCTAGAAACTTCAATCCCCAGAAAATATCTCAGTTTACCCAGATCTTTAGTGACAAAATGTTTGCATAAGTAGGCTTTAGTAGCATTAATTTCAGAGAGATCACTGCCAGATAAAATAATGTCGTCAATGTACACAATAAGAACCACAATACCAGTGGACGTCTTTTTAATGAAGACATGATGATCACCATGAGATCTGAGAAAGCCATAAGTAGACAAAATCTTGCTCAGTTTGTCGAACCAGGCACGCAGACTCTGTTTGAGTCCATATACCAGTGGACGTCTTTTTAATAAAGACATAATGATCAACCTGAGATCTGAGAAAGCCATAAGTAGACAAAATCTTGCTCAGTTTGTCGAACCAGGCACACAGACTCTGTTTGAGTCCATAAATAGACTTTTTGAGGCGGCATACTTTATGTGATTCCCCCTGAGCAACAAACCCAGGTGGTTGCTCCATTAGACCTCCTCTTAGAGATCACCATAAAGAAAGACATTTTTCATGTCCAGCTGGATAAGGGGCCAATCCAGATTGATTGCCACCAGAGAGCAGAACCCACACAGAATTTAGCCTGGCAACATGAGAAAAAGTTTCAAACTAATTAATACTATAGGTCTGAGTGTACCCTTTCGTCACGAGGCGGGCCTTCAGGCGTTCAACAGTTCCATCAGAATGATACTTAACAGTGTAAACCCAACGACATCCAACAGGTTTGCAATCAGAAGGAGGATCAACCAGTACCCAGGTACCCCTGTCAGTGAGAGCAGCCATCTCCTCAGTCATGGCTTGTGCCTAGGCCTTACTATGTAATGAGTCATGCACATTTTTGGGTATAGAAACGGCAGATAGAGCAGCAACAAAATTACTAACATGAACACTCATATGAGCAGTAGAAACATAGTTCGCAATATTATGAGATGTACATGATCTAGTAACTTTCCTGAGAGCAATAGGTAAATCTAGATCAGAAGTTACCTCAGTAGGGGCAGGACCTTCTGAAGGAGAAGATTGGTTGTCAGTGGGGGGGTCTTGAGCAGTAGGCTGCGGCGGCCGATTTCTGCGTTGATAAACAATGAGGAGACGTAGTCTCATCAGGTTGCACGACAGAGGTAGAATCACCAATAATATAGGCAGATGTGCTGCAATCAAATCTGAACTCAACATATTACCCTTAGTAGAGTAGTATGGAGTATCCTAAAAAAAAACGACATCACTACTCGTGAACCACTTTTTATTAACAGGGCTATAGCAGCGGTATTCTTTCTGAGTCCTTGAGTATCCCAGAAAAATACATTTTTCAGCTCGAGGGGACAACTTGTCTTGAGTAGGTCCAAGCAAGCGAACAAAACAAGTCGACCCAAAAATTCTCGGAGGAACATAAAACAGAGGAAGATTGGGTTGTAGTACTTGTATAGGAATTTTATTCCCAATAACAGAGGAAGGCATACGATTTATCAGAAAACAGGCAGTAAGAACGACTTCTGGCCAAAAATGTTTGGGAACATTAGAATGCAACATTATAGTTCTAGTAACCTCAAGTAAATGCCTATTTTCCTCTTAGCTACACCATTCTGTTGGGGTGTATAAGCACAAGACGTCTGATGAATTGTCCCCACAAAACGGCAAAAAAACTCTAACATTTTTTTGAACGAATTTCAATGCATTATCATTACGTAGGATTTTAATAGGCATAGAATACTGAGTTTTAATTTCAGCAAAGAAGAATTTAATAGTGGGCAGAATTTGGGATCTATCTTTCAACAAAAATAACCATGTAGCATAGGAGTAATCATCAATGACCAAAATAAAATATTTATTGCCATATAAACTTGGAATATGACAGGGACCCCATACATCAACATGCACCAAATCAAAAATATTTTTGCTACCAATCTGAGTTTTTTTGGGAAATACAGTTCTAGACGGTTTGCCTTACTGACATGCCTCGCAGTGAAAACTATGCGAGCCTACACCAGAAATAACATGTTTTAATTTCTCAGCTGACGGATGCCCAAGTCTGAAATGCCACTGTAATGCAGAAAGTCAGAAACAGAAGATGATAGAGCTGAAGCCAGAGCTGTAGTGCCAATCCGTTTCAACTCATCCAAGTAGTAGAGTCCATCAGGTCCTTCATGCCCCCCACCAATCTTCATCCTCATGCGAAGGTCCTGAAAATCACAAGTACCCGGTGCAAAGGTTAGACTGCAGTTAAGATTGCAGACAATTTTACTAACAAATAGTAGGTTCAGTGGAAAATTTGGCACATATAAAGCAGAACGCAGAAGGACTTGAGCAAAGATATCTCCAATCCCAAATACAGCAGATTAGAACCATCAACAAGCATAATAGTAGATTTGGAACAAGGTTTAGACAATTTATAAAAAAGAGAACGGTTGCCAGATATATGAGAAGAGACTCCAGAGTCAATCACACATTTGGTATTACCAACACTACAAGGAGCACTTAAGAAGGCAGAATCACAACTAGAGTAAGTACCGTGTGAGCTCCAGATTCAGCAACAGATGAGGAGGAAGAACCAGTCCTCTCAAGCAGAAGACGTTCCACCTCGGAGCAGATGAACTCAGCAGTGGACGCAGTCGAGGGAGCGGCAGAAGGCGTCTGAGAAGCACCTTCAGACGCAACACTGGCCCACGCAGGTGTGCCATGTTTCTTCCAACATTTGTCTTCAGTATGGTTGTTGTGGCCACAGAAGTCACAGTATCGCTGAGCAACGACACCTCCAGAAGCATCAACAAATGAGTAGGAAAATTTTCTCCTCTTACAAAAATGAATTCTATAATAATTTTGTTGGCTTTTGTTATTTGCTTGGCATCAAAGTTGCAGCAACTCTATGGAACATCTTAAATGGGGATCTTCTTGAAGAAGTTTGTATGTGGATGCCACCTGGATAGGGGAAAATGTTGCAAACGAAGAAAGTATTTTACAGTCTCAACTCTCAAGCATTCTCTTATGGACTTGTTTGTAAGATTGATAATTTACGTGAAAAGATTGAGAATCTCATCAATGGATACGGACATACATTCATGAGAAGGGTCATAACAGTTATATCCTTTATGAAATTAGAAATGCCCTGTGGAAACCCTTTTGAAAGATCGAGGATGAGCTATTAGGCTATCAACCTTACTATCAAAATTGTAAACAAAGACTTTGCACCAAAAAATGCAGAGCGAAAGGTGGAACAATTCCTTATTGAGAGAAACCATAGAAAACAAGGTTTTTCCATGAAGAACATACAATAGCTGTTGATTGATAAGAAAACATGCAGTGGATATTGCTTCAAACCTTCGAGTGAATGAGCATATGAGCATGATGGTAAGGTTGTGGCTAATATTAAGGAGATCTATTTTTACGTTCGGTGACTCCATTCGTTGTGGAGTATTAGCACAAGCTTGTTGATGAACCATGCCGACATCATGATAGTAATGAAAAATCGATGATTGGACATATTCTAGTGGCATTGTTGGTCCAAACACATCTAATGTTGATGTGAAATTGAACCGAAACCAAATGATGAAAAGCACACATAATAGAAAGCACACTATCACAAGATTTTAATAAATATATCCATATCATTCTTCACTAATCATCGAAAAAGGTTAGAAAGTATTGATAACCGTTAATAACTCTTTCTACGTAAAGGACCACAAACGTCATTACGAACTGAATCAAACAAATCATAAGATTGTTTTGTGGTGTGAGAAAGAAAAGCTAAACAATGATTCTTTCTTCATTGGTTAGAACCACGATACACGAGAAATAGTAGAAAGAGATGGTTTTAAAGCTTGAATTTGTCAAGATATCGATGTCTATATTGGTGGTCATGGTGTGGCAACATAGAAGTACTAAGATCACCAGTCTGCAAACCCTTCCCAATCATGGTTAAAGTCCGAGATCCTGCAAAACAAATCAATTAGAGCCAAAAGTTACGTAGCAACTTAGGGAATCAACTAGTTTAGAAACAATCATTAAGTTGAACGGAAGTTAGGTAAAATTGAACAAATTTAAGTTGTAAAGTGATAAAGGAACGATACCGCAATGTCCAACAGTTTTGATGGACCTATCTGCTAAGGTGACAAATGAGTAGAGAATGAAGGTATCAAAAGAAGAAATAACATGTTGCATAGTGGTCATGTGCTGGGTGATTCCAAAATCCACTATCTATTTGGTATTGGTAGTAGGCATGGCAACGGGTTGGGTGTTTAAGAACCCAATCCGAACCTGACCCAACCCGTTTTTAGCTAACCTGCACCCAACCCGAACCCGAAAATATACTTAATGCAAAAATCCGCAAATACCCGGCCCGAAAAAAGCAGACCCGTATATACAGACTTTAAAAGAGGCCAATCAAGGCGTACCCCGGCAACTCCCCTCTATTTATATTTCCTATTATCTGTTGATCGCTTAATACCAACCTTAAATAATACTGCAAAATTCAGTTGCTTAATCCTTTTTTTGTTCACAGCAACCTGTCGCTCACTTCCTGCTGGTGTTTGCAGTGAGTTAAACAAAGTGATTTCAACAAATACCGTTCACTTCCTGCTGTTGAACGTTTCGTAATTATATTACTTCTCTTTATCAAAATGACATGCACGTATTTAATTCATCACGCTGGATACATTTTGTAGAATCCAGCTAAAACAAAAATGAAACACATATACCCGATGTGAGAGTACATTCCGGTCACAGTCACATCTGTATATTCACATCCTAGATAGAATAGCAGCTGCATACTGAATCAAAATCCAGCTATATTCAAAACAGAGTTGTATATGTATACATTTAAAAAACCCACATCTGGCAGAAGTCAATTCAAAACAAACGGAGGTCCAACCATATTCAATTCAAAATATTCAAAAGAGGCTTTGGACCAGAGTAAGAGATATGCAACTAATAAAATCATGACCCAGTCATATGGAATTCAATTTCATGCTATTGTCGATAGCCATTAGTACGCCTGGTAGCATAAACTCACAATTAAAGGGGAGGCACATAATCAAATCCACTATTGTTAATCCATTTGTACGTTTGATAGCCCATTTAGCTTCTTCAACAGCTCCAACTCACATCGACACTGTTCCTTTTCTTCGTTGAAAAGAACCACCATCTAGAAGAGGGGGATTAAAATGCCAAGAAGCAACAAACTATTTGGAGAAAAGAAAGAGAGGTGGTGGGGAGGAAAAGAAGCAAAGAGGCAAATGGGTGTATATGGCACGCAGTAATTGCGGGGCGAGGAAACAGATGATGGTAAGAGGACCCAATGATTATACTCCATTGATGAAATGAGCCAGTGAAATCAGAGTATCAGTGAAGGCAAAGAAAGGGAAGAAGGAAGAACAGAGGCGGGCGTAGAGGGGAAGTTGGGTAGTGGTTTTGCTGTTTGCGTTGGACAGTGGGGGTGGTTGACACTTCACAAGATGAGGAAAGGGTGGGGACGGGAATATGGTATGATGATGGTGCTGGCAACGATATATCGCTTCGGAGTAATGGAGAAGATAAGGTGGTAAAGAACGAGGACGGACGACATGACAGTGGAAGGTGGTGGCAGGCACCTCGTCCTCTCACGCGAGGATAACAAGGGAGAGGAGGAGGCCCAACCAAGAATGGGGGGATTTGCTTTGACATGCTCAGTCGCTCTATACCTTGTTTTCCTCTGGAATCCATCCAACTGTGATGTCAATTGTCCGGCTTGTTGCCCGACCTCAACCTCACCTTGTCATCGTGGGTCGTGGATGCGTGCCTGGTTGTCACCATCGCCACCCACTCAATTGTCGCCGCTGCCACCGATTGAGGTAAGGGGCCGCTCAGTCTTCGCCACTTGAAGGAAGGGGTCGCTCAATCGCCGCCACAACCGGAGCTCGAGGGATGGCATTGCTCCATCGCCATCGCTGCTTGAGGGAGCGCTTGAGAGGAACCCTAGATTGAGTTAGAGACCGAGAGTCTGAGTGAGAGTGAGAAAGAGAGTTTGATTCATGAGTAACGATTGATAAGCGGGCCGAATGATAGCCTGTGGGTCAAATCTAGCCATGCCTAATTGGCAGCAAGAATTGGGGAGCCAATTTTACATGGCTCGAAAATAATAAAATTGATAGTTGAAGATGTTGTCTACACAGTAGATAGTTCGTTAAAGGAGGCCTAGACAAGTTGTTCATTCTATTAAACTGTCAAGGAGATGCAGACTGAACCATCTGGCGTGTTGGTGCTTGAGTGAGATGTGCGACACTATGGCCACGACTTTTGTCATGTTTCTGATAACATTTGTGCTCAATGTGTCCCAATTTGTTATAGAAGGTGCACTTGGGGTGAGGAGCTCGACCACAACCCCGACTTTGAACAACGACAACAACTGCATGTGCCTTAGTGGGTTGAATTCTCGTTGGCAGTACATATGATTGAAATAGACAAACATGCATTATGCACCGACTAGAGAAAGATGTTTATCAACATCAATGATAATATTGCCAATTGGAGCAAACTTGGGGTGTAAGCTATTGTGAAACTTAGCAGTGATGAGGTCATTCTGTTCTTTGGTTTATGATGTTGTGAACACAAGTGAGAAGAAGTTGAGTTATTAGATAGAGATTGAACAATCTTAAAGTATGTTTCCGAAGTCTTGTCACCTTGAGTAGCAAAAAATAGTTTGTCCCACAAATTGTAGAGGCGAAGAGCATTAAACTCTTGCGTATAGAACTTCGTAGTAGCGTCCCAGAGATGGAACTAAACTTCAACAAAGTCGGGCAAAGTTTCGACCAAGTATCAAACTTTGACTCTTGGCGAAGTCAAATCTTAAGTACTTCAAAATGGTCTCAACTTCGGGCCGACATGTTGCCCTTTTCGTAGAAGTCAGACTTTTCAAGTGGGTCTTCGCCTCGATTTTGACGATGTTCTTCAAAGTTTTATCGAAGTCATCGAATTTGGGTCGAAGTTAGTATAGGTCTAACCAATCATTGCAAGTTTTCGCTGAAGGCCATAAATTGAGTAAGAAGTGGCTCCACTACTTGTACAGCTTTAGTCATCATTTCTTATGTCCTATTGCTGCTAGTCGTTGGTGGAGAAACTGTTGTTTGCCTTGTACTGGAGAAAGAGGGTTTGCTTGTTACATTTTTTGGTCACTTGTAATATATTGTATTTATATTACACATTTGATTCTTGCAACTACAAGTGATAATTGTACCCACCCATGGTTAGAGAGGAGTCAATCATGTTTTTCTGTTGAATTAACATATTTAAGTTAGAGATATAGCATAATTGGAAGTTTTCAATAGAAGTTCTCTTCAAATTCACACCATTTTATTAGAAAAATAGCGTAAAAGAAATATCGATGTGAGTCTAAACTTCCTAAAAACTTCCTGCAAGATTCCACAAACACCCACTTCCACACTTGGCGAAATCAATGCAAAGTCAAAATCCTGCATCATGGTCCTAGTTGTCCTTGGCATTGTGGGAGAACTTGTGCTTTGGCAGCAATGGCAGGCTCCATACTGTTCTATAGCCTGTAAACAAGGCTATTTTCTTGGCGCCAGGTACCATTATCTTCTGCATCTTTAGTAATGTATTTAAGCTTGTTCTTTTTTTTTTGAAGGTAAACAAACCAATTTCATTATGGAAGAGTCATACATCATCTACATGAGGAGGAAAATAAACTAATAGACCACATAAGTTAAGAACAGATACCACACACCACAAAAACTCATATTAGAATCTGGTAAGGACAATGATGCACAAATCCCTCTTCTACTTCGTTGGCTAACACAACTTTCTATGAGGAATACCTTCAACCTAGTATATATCGGTGGTAAAGCAACCATACTAGACCGGTGTTCCAAAAGAATATCACCTCCATAGTTTATGCCATACAAATGCGATACCATGGTAATGATTGGAGCTGATTACTTAATGGTAAAGTTACACAAAGGTTTTCCTTGTACAGTTGTGGGTGTGGTATACCATCAGTACATGATAACAGAAGAGAGGGAATGATAGGCCAGTATCCCCATTTAGTTGATTACTCTAACAGGATGCTACAACGACTTTACCATGCAACGGAGTAGTGGGCACCGACCTCTAGAGTAGTTTGGAACAGAGCACCTAGGAACAAGGGAGGCACACATGCCAACACAAAAACAACAATAAGAGTGGACTTCAAGGGATCAGCATGCCCCAACAGTTAACAGGGAGGCGTGGTCGTCACATGTGGGTGGAGAGTTCCTCGTCTGCCATATATAGGAGAGGGGACTCATACAACATGGAGATAATTAGATCCATATTTTATTAAGTTTCAAATAAGTAATCAGCTAATATTCTCCAAAAGTACTTCATTTAATTGGAAAATAATATATTTTAAAAATATTTTTGAGATGTCTGGTTGAAATTTTCATTTTTACCATCATTAACTCATTATAGACATAGGCATTTCAATGGTGGAATTCATCCTTCATGCACTCCCGTGGATTGTGGAAATGAGCCTTTAGAAAATAAGATCTGATTTTAAATTCTTTGCCATTCTAGAGCTAAAGGTCTTGAAGAGCAGATGGATGCTGGTATACTTTGTAGGATCATATTGTGATATAACATTTTAAGTTTTGTTAGAAGACTGAGTCCCAAATGCTCTTTTATCTTCTAATTCAAGTGCTCAGGTTTATTTGTTCTTGATTGATCTGTTGTGCTTAAATTTACGTATATTATAATTCTGAAATTAAAATTTCTTGACTTCTTTCTATTTGTAGGAAGTATGGCTTTGATGGATGCTGGTATTCCTATGAGGGAACATGTTGCTGGGGTTTCTGTGGGCCTTGTTAGTGATTTGGACCCATCAACAGGTGCTATCAAAGACTACCGTATACTTACCGATATACTGGTGAGATTGTGGTGACGAGATTGATATAAAGGCTCCATCCATAATTTGTGATATGTGCTTTCTACCATTGTATGCATTTATGAATCAGCCTTTTTTCTCCTTATCAGATTATTTAAACAATCCTGAAGCTGGTGGTTTTTGTTATTAACGAGGAGAATTGTATACTCAGCTTCACTGTTTCACTATTCCATAGAAATGCCAATACACAACATGGTTGATGTGGCATGATATAGTGGAATTCACTAAACACCCTGAATATTATCAGTGGATAACAATTCTATAATAGTAATTTCATTTTCTACTCCCTTACCAAGTTACCATTGGTAATGGATCTTTGTTATTAACTCTAGGGCCTTGAAGATCATTTGGGTGATATGGACTTCAAAATAGCTGGCACGAAGAATGGAATTACTGCCATACAGTTGGATATAAAACCAGCTGGAATTCCACTTGATATAATTTGTGAAAGTTTGGATCACGCACGAATAGGGCGCATGCAGATCCTTGATCGTATGAACCTTGAAATCAGTGCTCCTCGTACGCAAGATGAGATAACTGCACCCAAACTAGGTGCAGATTTAGTAGCATGATGTTATCTTATAATAAATCAGTACATTGTTCCATCATACAAATTTCTATGCTTGGCCTTATTAATTATCATAGTTATGCTTTACAAGCTAAGAGTTTTTTTTTCCCCCCATAATAGCTACCCTGAGATGTAGCAATGAAAGTATACGACGCTTACATGGACCTCAAGGATCACAAAAGAGGAAGGTTGAGAAAGAAACAGGTGCCGTCTAGTTCACATTTATACTTCTGTTGCTTATTTTCTGGTGTACATTCCAGCTGGGATGTTTGTCCCAGCAAGTGGAACTTTTCCCAGGTGCTATCGTCATTTTTTTATAACCATTTTCATTACTATCTTAATATCTGGGTAAATTAAGTTTATGTAGGTAAGCTATGTATTTGTTAAATTCCGTTTTCGACCAGCATCGGAGCCAGGACTCTGTGGTGGTTAAATCCTATATACAAGAGAATAATGTTTTGGTTCTTAATAAAATTATAGACTGTTAATTGGAGCGGGTGGCGGGACTGAGGTGGTGTCATTGCGTGTAGAGGTGTTGTAACTATGACATAAAATTTCTTAATGTTAGGTAGTGGTTGAACAGTTCGCTCTTTCCGTCTAGTTAGAAGCCTCCCGATGTATCTAAGCCTACTATATTTTTGTCAAATCAGAAATAAAACATATTTCCAGATCGAAAATGTGAGGCTGACGCGCCCTAGCGCCTCACACGCCTTTGACGCGGGCCTTAGAGCGGTTTTCTGCTGGGCTGGGGTGGTTTTCCCCGGCCTGGTCCCATTTTGCTTTTTTTTTTTGCCACATGGCTTAGGTGCAGAAAAAAGAACACAAAAAGGAAAAACATGAAAGAGAAATTTATTTTGCTAATAACTTTTGATCCGTAATAAATTTTTGGACGAAATAAAAACCATTGGACTCATTACAAAAAATTTAATCTAACAAGACTAATATTGATATACTTTGAAAAAATAATATGCATAATAATGAGTACATAAATATGAAAAAAGAAGAGAGAAATTTATTTTACTTATAACTTTTAATCCGTGATGTATTTTTTGACGAAAAAAGCAATCCAACAAGACCAATGTCGATATATTTTGAGAGAAATAATTCGATACAGTTTTTTTTTTGGTCGGTAAAAAACTCTGTTGCTATAAAAGAATCCAAAACTTTGGGTACAAGCAATGCACCCCTGCATCCAGGATAGACATGCAGAGAGGGCACGTTTGGTTTGCCGGATTTAACTGGATTTTTGATAATCCAGGATTATTAAAGTACAGGATCAGCACAATCTGGGATTTTAGGAATCCGGCTGTTCAATGTTATATGTTTGGTTTGCTGGATTTGCTAAAGCATGTATTACTAAAATTTATGTTTGGTTTGCCGGATTTGATTAGAGGATTTAGTTTTGAATTGTTAAAATTTAAAGAAAATTCCATATACAAAACTTAAAATTGATTTTAACGGAAAACCTAAAATTTCGAATTTGGTTTTTTCAACCTAAAGTCCAGATTTTGCTAAAAATTTACAATTTCATCAACAGAAAAATCCAAAAGTCAACCTTTTTTTAAATGCAAGTACAAACGAGGACTAATACTTAAGAATTTTATTCTAAAGGAAATTTCATATACAAACCTTAAATATAATTTTAACAAAAACCCAAAACTCAAATTTGGCTTCATCTAAAAATAAACCCAGATATTGTTAAAAAAACTGCAATTTCATCAACAAAAAAATTCAAAACTTATTTTTTTTTTTAAATTTGAATGGAACCTACAAACTATATATACCTTTAAAATACCAAAGACAAAATTTATGACACAACTTCATATCCAAACTTTTTGCAATCACAACAACGACAACAAAATTATATTGCCTCTTCTTAACGACAACTAAATATCAACTCCATTCAATTAAATTCTTTACAAATAAAGCCAACCACCAAATTTGAAAATAGAAGTGCATTAACATTTGCTTAAGAAAATTCAACGACCATGTTTAAAGGACATCAACCAACTAAATTTCTTGCAAATAAATTCAACCACCAAAATTTGAAAATAGAAGTGCAATAGCATTTGCTTAAGAAAATTAAACAGCCATGTTTCAAGGACATCAACCCACAAAGAAAATTCAACAACCACGTTTCAAGGACATCAACCCACACAAAAGACATCAAACGATATTCAAAGCCATGTTTCAAGGACATCAACCCACACAAAGGACATCAAACGAAATTCAACATCCATCAGTCATTATAGATGAAGCCTTCACACTAGTCCGCATACCCTTTTCCACTTGCTGCACACTAGCTGTAGTTGTAGCGCCTTTGGAAGGAGCTATAGATGAAGCCTCGGTAGAGCTATAACCTAAGGCAGAAAATAAAATGTATTAGCAGCTTTTAGAAAAAGAATTAATAACAAGAAAATCAGTAGACCATATGGCATATGCATAAACAACAGAATTGATAGACATCTTGTGTATCTAGCATCTGCGATTTTCAGAAACAAAAAGATTTATTGGCAGCTTTGTATCAGTATTGATATCAAGTTTTGCTCACCCTCTAATCCCTCTAGAACACGCAACACTACCTGCTGCTCATCACCCATATTCCTATCTAGCCTATACAACTTGCTAGCAGCTGACCCAAAAGGTATACTACTACTATCACAGTTAGCACATAACACAATTAATGTCGAACTACAAACAAACAAGGAAGAGAAAAACATTACTCATTTTAAGCAAATAAGTTTAATACTTAGCTAGCTCATTTACTCATACTTAGCTAGCTCATTTACTCATAAGCAAATAATCTAACATTACTGCTTTCCCTTTTGCTATCTAGTCCTCCTTATTCTGTACCACCTGAACCACGTTGTTCCTCATCATCAGTTCTTTTCTTCACTTAACCCACCCCTTCACGTTGGGAGATCCAACCACACCAAAAATGCAACCTCTTTCTCTCCTGTGTGTGAGTAGTACGTGGGTCGTGACTCGGAAGGGGGCACAAAGCCCTAATGCTGCAACTGCAAAGCCTGCAGTGAGAATTTTAATATACACACAGTGCCTGCTCGCATAATAGCTGGAACAGTAGAATCCCCTGCCATCCAATACCCCCTTCTCTCATCTCACCATCGACGCGAAAATAATTTTCTTTCTCGTCTCTCTTCCCCACCCTCATCTCTCCCATAACTCAGGCTTCCATAAACACAAATAAACCTCAACCTCTAGTGTTGGATGGACTGAATTATAGACACATGCAAATAGGACAGTGAGTGGCAACTAGTAGAAATCTACCTCAAACATGAATAAACATCTCATACTAAAGCAATTAGCAGCTGTTTGCACAAAAAATGGTACCAAATGAAGGGAAACACTAGGGATAACAGAACTTAGAATAGCATTATCACAAAAATGTAGAAATCCATACCTCAAAAGTCACAATTATCATGGAAGAACTTCCTGAGCCATCTTGAGCAAAAATTGTCACTGCCACGCATGAAGACTCTGAAATCTCCTGGATTCATAGAAAGAAATCTGTATGCACTCAGAAAATGATCTTCAGTGAACCCCTCCTGACTTAGAGTTGGTTCCAAGCTCATAACCCTTTGATAGATTTTATCATTGAGTTCTTCTTGATTGCGACCCATCTCGTTGACCATTGCTCACAACTCAACCGCTAATGTAGACAGATCATCTTTTTCCTTTTCCCCACGAGGCCTTTTTCCTTTTCCCTTAGACCCACTTGAAGAGACATCACCCTCTTTTGGTTTATCAATTTCTTCATAATCTTCATTAGATATTGATATGCTTTGGGTACTTTGACCAGCTGAGACTGTGTCACCTTCTTCAACATGGAGTGGCTCACCACTCCCTCTAGCAAAAGCACCAGTTGCATAATCATTTCCACATATCATATTTAGCTCATCATACATCCAGATTGGCTTGTTGATGTAGGTTTCAGCTTTTGGATGACCCTACATTGATTATAGACAAGATAATATATCAATATAACAAAAGATAGGAAGCATTGATTATAGAAAAGATAACACTACTAGAGACATATAAGTAGAACTTACAAAGAATAAGAAGCATTGATATAACACATTACCTTTATATAATCAACAGCTGTGTCTTTATCCAATCCAATAGTCTTTGAGACATTGTCAAAACTACAACCACTCAAACCCCTTAATTTCACAACTTCTTTCCAATTCCTCTTCAGAGTCCTAAAATGGTTCTCTACATTGCTCTCTTGACATGCCTCATTAAACTTGTCACTAACAGCCCGAGCAGCGGCAGTGTAAGCCTTGCGCTTGAATCCCTTATCAACTTTGTTTCCCTTTTTCACTTGTTCAACTAGTGTCTCTATAAGAAATTGAGACATGCTCTTGGACCACTTAAAAGTTTTGTCATTCTTCTCACTTTTACCTAAAACTTTTGCCTTTGAATCATCCATAATCCTAAAAATTGAATAGATGTAACACGCATATGAAAAATTTAATAAAAGTTAAAAGATCCTAGAACATATGAATAATCAAACCCAAGTACATGATGTTCAAATACAAGATATTTTAAACCCAAATACATGATGTTAAGAAGTTGAAAGATCCCAGAACATATGATTAATCAAACCCAAGTACATGATGTTTAAATACAAGATATTTTAAAACTAGGAAGCCATAAAACTATGTCAGCAGCTTTGGCATGTTGACCAAGTTCAAACCCAAGTACATGATGTTCAAATACAAGATATTTAAAATGCAAAATAGATGGTAATGAAAACATCTAATGTTAAACATCTAATATGAAGATGATCTTGCAAGCCACATATCTTGAGCAATAGTGTCTCTCATTGCACACCACTCCAGGTTGTTCTCTCTTTCAAGTGCACGTGTGCGAAACTGAGGAGGTCTAGGATTATCAACTGATTGGGCACTAGCATCCACACGTGCTTCCCTAAACATGTCATCCTCTGGGTCATTGCGTGCTATAAAGTTATGCAAAATGCAGCAGACGAGCACTAGATCAACTTGTGTCTTGAATGGATATCGAGTCTTAGTATCCAAGAGTCCAAATCGACCTTTAAGGAGACCGAAGGCTCACTCCACTGTTGATCGAAGAGATGAATGACGTAGATTGAACAACTCCTTCATATTTTTCGGTGGGTTTTCGTTTCCAAACTCATTCAAATGATACCTTACATTCGGATAAGGTGCAATGAAGCCATACTTTGTTGTATAGCCTGCATCTGCTAGATAGTATTTTCCTACAATAAAGTGTTATAAGAAAGTTAATATCACTATTAACTTATAATTTTTACATAATTTTGAAGCTAAAGGTTTTCATTTCCTACAATAATTGCAACTCTCACCTTCAGGAATCACCAAACCATTCTCCCTCTCCAATGCACTTTTTAAGACTTTTGCATCATGGGCAGACCCTTCCCAACCCGCCAAAACATATGAGAATGTGAGATCAAAATTCACTGTAGCAAGTACATTCTGAGTAGGGTACTCTTTTTGACCCCAAAAACTACCCTTAAGTTCAATGGGTAAGTTAGAAGCACGAACATGGGTCCCATCTATAGCTCCAACACAGTCCTACACAAAGATGCAACATATAACTACAAATCTCATGTATCTCATCAACATAATGATACCACTTTAATCAAGAATACAAATCATACCTTAAACCATGGCCAATATCGCTTCTTCGATATGATTTCTATTGGTGTCACACTTGAAGGGGGGATGATGTACTCATCCTTCAAGGAACCAATTGCCTTCAATACAACATTGAAATATCGGCTCACAGTTTCTCCTGATCGGATAAAGTTGTGTTTGACAACACGATTCCGCACACTATGGCCAACTGTGTGTAAAAACATGACCAACTGCTCATCTACTGTGGTCCATGCATTGTTAGACACTAGACCTCTAGACTTCAAAATATTACTAAGGTGGAAAAATGATGCCCTACTCATTCTTGTCATGTCTTTGCATTTCTCATCAGTGGACTCAATGATAGAGAGTAGATATCGTTCCCTATGAGGGTCTCGATTGACATAAGGAGCCTTAACTGTATTTCTCCTCATCCTTGCTCGTCTTCGAAGAGCGGCAACCACTACTATCATTGCAAAAATAACACAAAGCATGCGTTTCCTCCGAACTATGAGATCCATCTACAATTTAGGAGAAGAAAAGTTCAACAAAATAAGACATTTGTAAGGACATCTTTTCTCCCACAACATAAGTTTGAGAAAATAAGATATTAGAAGGCCATTTGAGAAAATGGGATCCATCCTCAGGTGTACATGTAAACATTTATACATGTATAAGAATTGAAATTCAACATGTTTCAGGGCAGTAAACATAATCAACATGTTTCAGGGCAGTAAACATAATCAAATACCACAAGACATAAAAAAATATCAAATACCGCAAGACATGTAAATTACAAATCGCAGATTACCCAACACATACCACAAGACATATAAACATAATCAAATAGCCACAAGAATTAGGGGAGAAAATACCTTGATTGTTCAGACGAATCAGCAATCTAGAACAGAATTTCAGCCACAGTACACCGACCGTGAGAGAAGGTCTCAGCATAAACCTACAATAATTTATAAATTTTTTTATAAATAATTTATTGGTCTTTTGAGGGCAAAATAAAGGGATTCATTCATTAAAATTTGTATGTAATTTAAAATATGCAAATTTATAGCACATATAAATTGTTTTAATAAAGAGAATCAGTGTCCATATACAAACTAATATGGGACTGTCCTTACACTTTGACTCATATTTGACACAATTGCAAGTTTGCAACCATACAACAACCACTACAAGAACATGTAAGCGGACCAATACATATAGCATCTAGCACAAGGTTTATAGGCTGGGTTCAGTTGGGTTATATTGCAAGTTTGCAACCATACAACAACCACACGTTTTGATGTCACTAGAGCAAGGTATTCAGTCTGGGTTTAGTTGGGTTATATTGGTATTTTCTCCTGATCCAAATAAGCTAGTTTATAAAAATGACAGCTGAATGCAAATCATTTTGAGTGTTGCGATGTGCTGCTGCATGTTGGTTTGTCCAAGATCTGGTTTAATTTAAGTCAGTCCATTCCATTCAATTCAGCAAATTTGCTACTAGTTGGTGTTGGACTCCTACCTCCCAGAAGCTTCGACTGCCTTTTTATACGTCAAAGTCAAACCAGTTAAAGAAAACTAATATAGGCATTTTCATTGGTGCTCGTAGTTTACGTATATCAACCTACACATCATGTGCTAATCAATCACGTGGACTGGGTATGCACATAAGAAACGAACTAGAAACTAACCAAACAAAAAGAGAAGAAATACAATGATAGGAATGGAAATACATATTTATATGGAACCTACTCAAACCGATAAAATTTGGATCAGGAGAAAATACTAACATAGCACACTTGATAGAGAGCTAAGGTGCTGCTCCTGCAGACTGAAACCAACAGCCATCAAGGCATAGGGGGATTTTAGGAATGGCTTCAACATCCACAATCTTACTCCAAATATCTGAGCAAACTGACAGTTAAAAAATAGGTGTTGCATGCTTTCAGCTTCCTGCTCACACAAAGAGCATCTCGTGACCACATTTCTGAAGATAGTCGACAGTGACTACCAACAGAGAACACCATGAAGATTACCCACAGAGCTGATTACCCAACACATCCCACAAGACGTATAAAAATGAACACCATGAAGATTACCCACAGAGCAGATTACCCAACACATACCACAAGACATATAAACATAATTAAATAGCCACAAGAATTAGGGGAGAAAATACCTTGATTGTTCAGACGAATCAACAATCTCGAACAGAATTTCAGCCACAGTACACCACTCCGTGAGAGAAGGTCTCAGCATAAACCTACAATAAATAACATGAGCTGGAGTTATTTGATGAATAAGTTAGGAAGGGGAAATGGAGAGAGAGATACATGTAGCATGGGGAAATTAAGATCAGTTGTGGGTAAGGTATCAAACGGAGCAGTTATGGGAACAGTATTCGAGCTAACCTTCTGGTAATAGGATAGGTTGAAGACGACCCCTTCTTCTTGCCTCAATGAGAGATGGTTTTGCTGCAAGTCACTAGAATGGACATCTGTAATCACAATGCACCATATCAATCAATAACTTGCGAGCGTCAATAACCTATAATGTGACCATCTTCATAACCTGTGAGCAACAATAGCGGCGATGGAATCTGCAACCTGTGAGCATCAAGACTCCTATGTTGAACAGAATGACGTGGGGGAGGTGAGGAGGACGACAGGATGGCAGGCACAACGCCACCAAAGACTCACTCACGGAAGCTCAGCCACTAGAGACGCCAGCTCTAGGCTCCTGCGGCAAACTTGGGGTTGAATTTCTGAGAAGGGAGAAAAAATTGAGCTAGCGATTCAAGTAAAACCCCTAGAACAGAGACGTGCGAGGGAGAAGGAAGATGAGAAGGCGGAAGAATAGAAACAAAGGGGAAACGAGAAGCACTCCACCTTGGTAGTAGGCACGACTGGAGCGGCAGGAAGATGTTCACCTTGCTGGCTCCACCTTGGAGTCGATCGGGAGACGTCAGATGCGGATCCTGCCTATGGTCGGGAAATGCGGGAGATCAGGAGACGTTGATCTCCCTGGAAGAAATGGCGTCCGTGAGCGGTAGGAAGATGGTGGGGAGGAAAGTCGGGAGGAAGGCAAGTTCTAGGGTTGGAGAGCAACTGGGGGTGTTGCTGATCGCTACATTGATGTAGATCTATGATTGCGCCGGTGAGCAGCTCTGGATTTGCGGGGAGGAGAGCCGGAGGACGAAGGAAGAAGTGGCGAGAGAGAGAGAGAGAGTCGCGCGGGGGGGGGGGAGCCGGGGGCGAGAGTCGGGGAGTCGAGGGCGGCTCTGGATCTGCGGCATCCGGCAGTTTTGAGATGTAAGCCCTAATCCTGCACTTTCTTATATCCCTAAAAGTCCTGGATTCAACCACTTTTACCGCTCCCGCAAACCAAATATAAGTTTTGCCTTGCTGGAGTCAAAACTCCAATCCAATCCGGCTGACTCCGGCAAACCAAACGTGCCCAGAGAACAAAAAGTCCAAAATATGGACCTCACAAAAGGAAAAGAAAAGCTAACATGAAAGTCAAGCTATCCTATACTAACCAGCCTAGCAGCTACAATACTGCTTACAAGAGACCAAAGAATCAACTAACAATAATAACACCTTCAAAGTGTGACCTCTAGCCTCCTGAAGAAGGCATAGACTACTAGGATAGCTAGTACTATCAAACCAGAACAGTCATCCGGCTCTTCCTTACCAATCCAGATAGGCTTCCAAGCTGCAAAACTCATGTTCAAAGACCCTTCAATGGCAAAGATTACAGACCCATGTCCATGGATCATGAGAACCTCCCTATCCTCCATACACGTTATGCTCATATCCTGAAAGGATGGACTCTAGACAGATTCATATCCATGTTCAAAGATCAAATCGATACATCTCCAGAACTTTGAGCAAGCATATGCCTCCATAGAAGCAAGCAGAACCAGGAACAGAAAGACGGACAGAGAAGGTCTAGCCAACCTTCCTCCTTCCTGACTTCTTCTTCCTTTTAGACCAAGATTGGTCATAGTCCATGTACTTTGAGTCCCATTGATCTGATTCATAATCAGATTCATTAGACCCCTCTTTTTCGAATAGGTTTTCCTTCCTAACCTGTTGTTGAGCTGAGAACTCACAGCTGCTCCAAATCCTGTTTGGCATCCAAGACTCGGAAGCTGAACCCTAAATCCAAACCACTCAAATTGCAAATAGGAGAACTTCCAACCATAGAATTAAATGTCCGATTTCGATGTCGTGTCCGATGGCCCAGAAATAGAAATTTTTTGAAATTTCGGCCGAAATTTCGATATTTACGGCCCTAACGATTTTGACGACCAAATAAGCGAATTAAATCATGAAAATTTATGGGGACGTTCTAATCGCCAAGATCTACTCAAATATGCAATAATATTTCATATTGGATATGTGGGGGGGGGTCTCCCACACTTGTAAGTGAAGGAAGCTGAATAATTTTGACAGAATTTCGATGGCAATTTCGATGACAAAATGAAGGAATTAAGTTATGGCATTTTGTAAACACAATGTTCAAACATAGACACACTAGATTGTATAATAAATTTGTATGTTTAGAGGTTAGGGTGGGATCCATGTCTTGATGAGTGAGTGCACAAATGAACAGAATTGTCAAGTTTGTTAGGTAGTTAGTCTGTTAAAAGCTTCAAGTTACAACTTAGAACTTAAAATTTACAGTTACAAGTTCCAAACTTACCAACTACAATTTGTACAAGTCTAGTATTAGCATTTAACTAAGTTACATGGGACATTTATGCATAGATTCAAGAAAGAACTTTGTTATTTTTGGAGCATTTCTACATATCTCTATAGAAGAGTGTAGAAATTGATGAAGGTAATGTATATGGTTTAGGGATAGGGGAAACATACCTTAGGATTGAGAAAGATAGCCTTTAGAAGCGAAAGATTAAAATTTTTTTTGTCAAAATACCCAAGATATAGCATTATCAGCTTTTGGAACAAATATCTCGAAATTTAATTTGTGTTTTTGTACCATTTCGCGAAATTACGGCCCAAACTGGGCTTTTGGTGCGAAATTTCCCCATTTTCGTCGAAATTTCGCACCTAAGGTCGAAATTTTCGCGAAATTACATCCCATTCCCTGCATTTGTGTGTTTCGCATGTCCGATCATAGGTTTCGATGTCCGATTGCAAAAAAAAAAAAACGAAATTTCGATCGAAATTTTGTTCCATGCTTCCAACCATGTCGGGCTCTACCATTTGAATGACAGTAGCAGGAGGTTGAGAAACGAAGAACTCTCGTGCACTGTCAATGACAGTGTCAACCTGTTGAGATATGAACTCTCGTAGGTTATCATCCACCTCAAGTTGGTTATCACAAGCACTACTAATAGGAATCTCCTCGCGGATCATCTTAGCAGGCTTGGATGGTTCCTTGGCATTTTGTCGAGCGGTTGGCTTGCCTAATTTGACCTGGATATCCTTCTTCGGTGGGGGCTTCCTCAGCTTCAGGGGACACGACATCCCTCTGTGCCCAAAATTCTTGCAGTTGGGGCAGACTACCGGCCGTGCAATCGACTCCACCTTCAAGATCTTTGGGGAAGAATCCACCTCCACCATCACGGTTCTTGGAAGCTTAGCTTCACTACTGACCTCGACACAGACCAGGGCGTTGCCAAGGCATCCAACAACAACCGATTGATCATCAAAGTCAACTGGAACTCCCATGGTGCTTTCAACACAGGCAATGTCTCGCTTGGTCCACGGCAGTCCAGGGTTCTCGATCTTAGCCCATATTGGAACCCGCGAGAAAGAAAGAGGCTGAAGAGACGACCCTGGCTTCCATGAATGGACAACTGGCAGAGATCCATCCATGAACCAAGGGGCTTTGTCGAGCACCCTCTCCTTCTCGCTTTCAGTCGACATTTTGACAATGTAGCCTTCGCGCTCTTCGGCGACAACTTCAACTGGACCACTAGGGCGCCACAACCTCCGAATCCATCCGCTAAGCTGGCCGCTGAAAGGCTTCCTGCCCACGAACCGAACCGAGAGATACTCCTCCCACGTCGGGATGGAGCACTCCTGGCTCGAGATTGAGGCACACTTCACGCCTTCCTTTAGCGCCGACTCAATGAAATCAATCTGATCCGATGAAATCTCTGCCCTACCTTGCCTACTGGTGGTGAACCAGTCCGCTAGGCGAAAGGGTCTAGGACCTTCATCAGAACAACTCGGGGATGACTTGGGTGGCTGGTGTCGGCAACGTCTTGAGCCCTAGCCGACGGGGGATCCAGGTTGACTCCGCTTCCTTCTCCATCGACCTCTAGTTGGCCGAGCGGAGGAGTCGGTGAAGGCTCAGCAGCAGATTGCCCCCTTCCTCCTCTCGCGCTAGACTGTCGCCCTCACCCTCTCCCACCTCTCCCCCGTGCCATAATTTGATACACAAAGTTAATGTGTGCATATAATGATTATGATGACGAAGACGACCATAATTGGATTTTTTCTACAAATATTGGGCGCATTATGTTAAGATTTTTGCTAATTTGCTATTTATGCACATTCTCTAAGACTTAGGCGCATTCTCACCATAATTGGGCGCAGTAGCACCATAATTGGGAACTATTCTACCAATATTGGGCGCATTATGTTAAGAATTGTGCTAATTTGCTATCTATGCACATAGTTTAAGAAGTAGGCGCACACATTCACATCATAATTTGGCGCGTTAGCACCATAATTGGGCACTTTTCTACAAATATTGGGTGCATTCATGCAAATAAGTAGGCACATTTCATCAAAAAAGTGAAGCAATTCATCACAAAGTGGGCACATTTCATAAAAAAGGAAGCTCTTTCATCAAATAAGTAGGCACATTCCATCAAAAATTAGTCGCATTCATGCAAATAAGTAGGCGCATTTGATAAAAAAGAGGCGCATTTCATTAGAAATGAGACACATCATACAAATAAGTAGGCTCATTTCATAAAAAAGAGGTGCATTTCATTAGAAATTAGACGCGTTCATTCAAATAAGTAGGCACATTTAATAAAAAAAGTGGCGCAATTTATCACAAAGTGGGCGCAGTTCATCAAAAAGAGGCACATTTCATAATAAGTACACACATTTCATTAAAAAAGATACGCATTTCATTAAAAATTAGGCGCATTCATGTAAATAAGTAGGCACATTTCATCAAAAAGGTGGCGCAGTTCATCACAAAGCGGGCACATTTCATAAAAAAGGAGTCACATTTCATCAAATAGGTAGGCACATTCCATAAAAATGAGTCGCATTCATGCAAATAAGTAGGCACATTTGATAAAAAAAGAGGCGCATTTCATTAGAAATTAGGCGCATCATACAAATAAGTAGGCGCATTTCATATAAAAGAGGTATATTTCATTAGAAATTAGGCACATTCATGCAAATAAGTAGGCACATTTAATTAAAAAAGTGACGTAATTCACCACAAAGTGGGTGCAATTCATAAAAAACGAGGCACATTTCATAAAAAAGTAAGCACATTTGTGTATATAAGTGAGCGCATTTCATCAAAAAGAGGCGAATCTCATCAATAAATAGGCACATTTTATCAGAAACTAGGCGCATTGGTGCAAATAAGTAGGCACATTTTATAAAAAAGTAGGCACAATTTATCAAAAAGTATGCGAGTTTCATAAAAATTAGGCACATCTGTGCAAATAAGTAGGTGCAATTCATCAAAATTGAGTGAATTTAATCTATAAGGAGCCACATTTCATCAAAAAAATGGTGCATTCATGCAAATAAGTAGACACATTTCTTTAAAAAGAGAGGCACATTTCATCAAAAAGTTGGCTCATTTTATCAAAAAGTAGGCATATCAAAAAGTAGGCGCATATCACATATACTCATTTCTTAATGTATACGTCCATTGTTTGTAGTAATGTGCCCAATAATTGTGTTAATGCGCCCAGATTTCAATCAAATGCGCCAAGTTCTCACTTTATTGCGCCCAATTCCACTTACTACAACGCGTCCATTCTAAGAGGATACGCCAATTTTCAGTCTCTCACTTCATTGCGCCCAGTTCAGTTAAACACGCCCATTCCCGGAAAATGTGCCTAGTTCTCACAAAATGCGCCCAATTTTCAACAAATGCGCCCAATTGTCATTGAATGCACCTATTTCTCATTAATAAGTGTGTGTGCTTGTGTGTATGAGAGAGAAAACGAGAGGGGTGACAAGTAGGTGAGAGAACGAGAGAGAGAGGTGGCAGGTGGAAGGTAAATGTGTGTGAGAGAGTGAGAGAGGGGGGTGTGAGAAGGCAGGGGTGCAACATGAGAGAGAGAACAGGGGGAGAGAGGGGGGTGGCAGGTATTAGAGGAGCGGAGGTGCAACAAGAGAGAGAGAGAGGAGAAAGTGGGGTCGCAGGGAGTAGCGTGTAGGGGGGCCGGGAGGGGGACAGACACAGCTGGTGGGTGGTTTTGGAAGGGTGAGAGGGGTGGTTTGCAGCGCGTTCGAGGCACGAATCCCCTCCCCAGTGTCTTCTAAATTAAGTCCTTTCCAGATTTGAGCTTTAAGTTCTAGGCAGTATGTGGGGGACAGTTAACCATAGGACTGTAAAGCATTGTCAGAATCCGCAAACCCGACCCAATCTGACCTTAAAAAAATCAATTTGGATTTGGATGTCAATCTGGATCGATTCCGGGTTTGGAAGTTGAATCCAAATTCATGTTTGGTCGGATTTGAGGTTTGAATTTTGTCAATTTGGGTTGGTTTCAGGTTGAATAACATGGAAATCCAGGTTCTAAGTTCTAACAGGGGTACAAATCATTGTATATCATTATTATTTTAACACATTATAATTTAAATATGTATAGAAAGGCTATAGAATATGATTATGGCTTAGGGTAAGCTAGTATAAATTGGGTTTAATTATGGAATTACCACTTTGTGAAAAAATCCAGTTCTTGATTAGTTTGTGGTTGTGTGTAGTTCTGCTTTGACCTGGATACAAATGATCTGGAGCTGACCCGAAACTAGTTTCTTGACACCCGAATTAACTACAACTACTTAAAGTAAAAGACCATACAAATGCATGAGCATGCCCCTTCCAACCCTTGTATTGAAAACTCACTACCTTTGATAATAGGAGATGAATACATGCAAATTCATTTTGCAACGAATGGGATTGAGTTGACACCTATTCAGAAGTTCCGCACGTTCCCGTTATGGTTAATTGCTAGCTCCACTAGGTATCTTTTCAAGTTTTCCATCTATAATTGGTTGCCGGCTAATTGACCCAACAAAATTTTGAAGAGTAACTTAATCGAAGTCAACAACAGTCTAAGATCTCCAAAGGGAAGTTCTCCATTGCCCCATGAATTTCAGAGTTTATCTTGCTGTATAATCATAATCTATAGCATTACTCAATCAAAACACACACCTAGTTTTTTATGATATTCACTTGCAATCATGGAAAAAAAACGCGCCCTGAGACGCTAGAGGCGTACGCCTCGAGGCGAGGTGCACTCAAGGGCACCCTGAGGCGTAAGCCTCACCTGTGATCCAAGAGGTGGACGCCTCATTTTCTGCAAGACGCAAGAGGCGTTGAGGCGCAAGTGAGGCGCTAGCCTCAACCTGCAACCCAAAACAGAGGTTTGCTGGTCCATTTTGACTATATATGGGCCTCGCCCGATGCGTTTTCCACTAGCCCTTTCGATGCAAACGAAAAAACAAACTGAGGTTGAAGTACTACTGTTTGGGTACAACTTTTACTATTTTTATTTTCCATTTGTTCAAATTTAGATTATAAACAGGTAGTGTAATTTGATTTTGTCATGTAGTTGTCAATTTGTATAAATTGCGTAGTGTATATATTTTCTTATATATAAATATATAAATATAGGAACGCCTCAGTACATATTGAGGCTTAGGCTTTGACCGCCTCGAGGCTTACGCCTCGTTACGCCTCATGCCTTTTTCAACCTTGCTTGCAATGTTTAACATTTTCATTTTTTTTCCAAGCTGGGTGAGGCACGTGTCTCATCTGGCCTTGTAGTGGCTCCACCATTGTTCCGAGAGATACCCCCAAATCAAAAGTAGATTTCTCAGTATTTACAAGAAATACACCCAGATTAGAATTAAATGAAAAAGTGTAATGCAGTAAGTATAGAGTTCGAGTTCAGGTAAAAAGGAACATATAATTTAGGAGGGGGTAGATAGTTATTACCCTATCTCACCCACAGCTGCAATGGAAACTGCCGAATAATTTCATAATGGACGGTAAACTCCTGTGGTTGTTCATCACTTATTATATAAGAGGGATGGATGTAGAGGAGGCAGGGAGGGTTAAGCATGTAATACCTATGCTCAGCCTGCCTCATGAAATGATTGAAGGAGCCAAACACAACAATGTTAGCTGCATATCGTATTCGTTATATGGAAATGCTGAAGCCATACTCAGACATGACTTGGCGGCATATCTTGAACAAAGGGCGGTTATATCCATGTGGATACAGAGAGTTATTGCCTTGGTGATATCTGTAACATACTGAAATGGGTATACTAAATCTATCTTGAACTATAATTCATCACTTTTCCAAAATTGAACTTATCTCTTCAATCCAAATCTGATTCAATTATTCTAACAAATTATTCGATACAAATTAGTCTTCATTTGATATTCTTGCCTTTAATTGAAATCTTTTTCCTCACATGATAATGTTTACAAATGAATCCCTCAATTAGTCTCGTGAGCCACTTTGGCATTGTTTACAACAATTTGGCATCCTTGTTCTCGAATAATTTGCTTTAGACTAATATTGTAAGCTAAACATATGCTTCTAACTAATGGGTTTGGAATCACTACAAAACATTAAGGACCAAGAAATATCCATTTTGTATATATGTTGGGAATAATTAGAATTAACCACATCATGACTCTAACTATACGAATTAATATCTCTAGTGTGTAGATTTAGTAATGATTAAATGCATGGTCAATTTCTCAAAATGCTTGGGATTCTGATTTGGAAGTCATGAAAGATTTTGGAAGATAATGGACTTTTTATCATAATTAATTTTCTATTTATTAGCTAAACCAAAAACAAAGAATACACCATCTCGATTGGGACTTCTCTCCTCCTCACAAGGAAACGACGATGAAGCCGTTTCTCATCTCTAAAACCCATAGCCCGATTGTTTCTTCTTCCGTGACTGAACACGACCGTGTGGTGCTTGAAAGGAAACGCCCGCACGATGTCGTCCGTTTTCTCTGCCTCCTCCTTTTCCTCCCTTCCCCTCCTCCTCGTCAGTGCATGGGAACGCCGCCCTCAAACCTTAGTCTTCCCCCTGGCCCTATATAACCCTTTGACGCCACCAACGATGAGCAAGACAATCCCAAGCCTGATTTACAACTCCATGACTTCGGCAGCAGGAAGTCGGTCCCGATCAAACTGCCACCTCAATTACCCTGGTCGTAGAGCCACCGCATCCAGCAAACTCCTTGCGATTTTAGAACACTGCACCCAACCCAACCTGCAACATTGCAGACCTGCAAGTCACTGACAACCCAGATCTCGAACCTCCTCTTCACCTCCCCATGGATCTGGGCATTGGAGGTTGAGATCTGCAGACATAGTTTGACAACCCCTCTCCAGCAGCAGACCAACAAGTCCTCCTCGTCTATTGATCATTGGCGCTGCCCACACACCTGCAGCATATTCTCCGTCAAACAATCCTCTGATGATCCATTAGTGCTCATCTCCGTCCCTCACCCTGCAATCCGCCCCCCAGACCCCACGGGCTTGTTGCCTCCTACTCTCTTCCACCAGGGCATGTAGCCCCTCCCTCCTTATAGACCGGAATCGCCAGCAACAGACCTGCGATGGCTGAAGCAAGGATAAACCCTTGCAGATCGCAGCGGCACCGACGAGGATGGGCTGCAGCTGCAGATCATTCACGAGCATGTGAGCTCACCATCCCTACTCCTGACTGCACTGCCTAGCAGGCTCCATGGTGTTCGAGACTAGTGCCGCCACCAACGTTGTCCCTCGCCAGTAGAAGATCACCCCGTCAACATACAGCGACCAGCACCACCATTACGTAGGCGTCGCCCTATTCGACTCTGCCAAGTCGGATCATCATCTACCTTTTCCCCTCCGACCAACCTGCCACTCGATGCAAACCTGCACGCCAACTCGCCGCCTCATAGATAACCTGACCATCTGCAGCAAGCCATCACAGATCTGCAACGCAGACCTGCAATTACAGATCTGCCACCGCACTGCTGCCATCATCACTCCGCGGTGGCATCCATAACGACCAGAGCAATTGCAGACCCGCCCACAGATCTGAAGGTTGAAGATTTATGATCTAAAGACATCATCAGATGTCTCTGCACCATGAAGCCTCCATGAATCCAACCGCACCTCCACGTTGTAGTCCCTAGTGTACTTTGCTCGACCCTTGCTGCTTGCCAGCCACCTTGACCCCCAACAGCAATCCTCAAGCCATGGCTTGGATTGAGTTGTTTCAGGAGGACTGAAGTAGATTCACTCATGAAGCTCTCTCTCTCCTTAGACTCCTTCTCGGCATAATGCTTACATCCAGCAAACTGAAAACTCCACAAGCAGGCCGTGAAGTGGTTGTTCACCCACAAAGAATACCAACACCTGAAAAGATCACAGTCCTGCTCCAAGGAATTCTAGTAATTAGTAAAGTACCCCATGGTACTCGGAGGCTCAGTCAAGAAGGGTTAGTGGATCCCAGGTTCAGCAGGTAGTCTCTCCCTCTCGTATTATCCTTATTCTCAGCATACATTGGATAGACTACAAAGAAAGAATAAATTGATATATCAATGATGGTGCTATTTAATATAACCCCCTTATACATATTAGGTTTATGAATCAATGTGCAAATAGTGGTATATGGAAATCCTATTAAGCATACATATACAACACTTTCTTAGGTCCTGATTTTAGAAATGTAATTATTAAGTCTATGTATAAAGGTAATTTTGATAATACTTATTATCGTATGAATGATACTAATGCGTATAATAAATATAGGATATCTATTTAATCAATTATCTTAATGTCAATAATATCATATGTATCCATGTCCTCATGTTATTAAGTAATAAGATATAGAAAACTAACAATATGCATTAAACATGTGCCAATGTTAATCTTGTTATGCATTAGACACCTAGAATGGATAGAGAAGATATCGATCTAAAAGTAATTTGATCTAAAACCTAACTATTTTGATTAAGATGAAAGTTAAGCAAGAAAGTAGAAAAGAGAAACCTAATTGATTATGGGTAACCCTAATTGGAAAATAGAATAGGTGATGAGAGTTATGTTAGACTATATCCAAAGTTATTCGGTTCTTATATTAGTAAATTAATAATTAATATTTTGACTAGCATATTGAGACCTAGGTAAGACTATATAATTAGTATGCAACAAACTTAACCCTAAATATCCCTAGTAAGGTATATTAGTAAATAGACATACATGATACTAGTGACTAAATGTAGTTGGTAAATAGACATACATGATCCTAGTGACTAAATGTAGTTGTAATATATATGAGAAACAAAATGATTCTCTAGATCTAACATAGAGACGACACGATAAAACAACTAAGTATGTAACATTGGATATATAAATATATAACCTAGTTGGAAATATAATATTGATAACCATAGAGAAAAATATGAAATAATAACCCTAACTGGGAAAGGAAACACTAAATAGAAAAGAATGAATAAGTGATTGATTCCAAGCCAAATGATAACCAAATTGTATCATACTTTGTAGATGTTCTCTCTTGGAGTCAACTCATCTTTATACAATCCTTGGAGCTTTAAATAATTGAGGTACTAGATCTTCTATTTCAATTGTTGAATTATTTTCCCCTCTTGATAGACATACACACATATCTTGAATTGTGGTGAATTCCATATAGTTTTGAAACCTCTACTTGTTCTTGAAAGTTCACCACCCTTATTTTGTAATTGATGAAATGTTGTTGATAAAATATTTTGGCACTGGACTTGATCTATTTGGAGTTTTGACTCCCTGTGGACTTTGGTCCCTCGGGCTTTGGCCCTATAGAGCTTTGGCTCACTTGAGTGGGCCAAGTACCCCACAACCCTGCGCAGTGGATAGGGATTAGTTGTCCCCCAGTTAACTGGAATAGCTAATAAGGCACTAGTGTCGTTCTCTCCTAGAGTGTGAGAACACAAGGCACTTAGCCCTAGAAAAGATATGATAGAAAGGTGCCAAAACTTGCCAAATAGAATATCTTGAAATTGATATACCTTGTGAATAGCTTGGATAAATTTTGCATATTTGAATTATTGAATCTTGCTTAATGATATTCTTGTGAAAGATTTGCTATCTTGAAGTTGATAATGGAATTTCTTTTTGTTAGCCTTTAGTCCACCAAATAGTCCTTTCCTAACTTTTATTATACATCTAAACCTTTTTCGTACATAGTTCAATGATTTGGATTTAGTACCAGCTTTGCTGACCCTTTATTTTTCCCTTCAATGGGGTCCATGTGTGGTTTTGTTCCCTCTGGGAACTCATGGGCAGGTAATAGATGGAAGAGTTTGAAGAGACATGCATTGGGTAGTCCTCCGTTGAAGACTAAATAGAATGAATTCTATTTCTTAAACTTGTAATCATACTTGTAAGCTTCCACGACTCTGATGTACAAGCATGATTGTAATAAAGATTGTTTATGATTGTGATATTATTTTGTAAATATTTGATCGTCAAGATCGGGTCTTTACAATATCATAGAAGGCTTTCAATTGCAAAACCCATGCACTTTGGAGATTCTCCGTTAGTATTTGCAGAAAATAAAAATTTGTTCGGAAGTTGTCATGATGTTGAATAATTACTTGTAAGGCACATGCGTAATCTTCATATAATTTGATTTTAAAAAGGCACAAGTACCTTGGCTACTATATGTTTGGAGTTATGACGGTTTATGTCATGATGGGTTTGACAGTAGTATAAAATCTTTGATGAGTCTGGGGTGATGGTATATGACATGATGCCATACTTAGAAAGTTTGAAATAAGTCAACCATAAGGTATTGAAAGACTTATTTATTTGGAGTTATCCCTATGTGTTTGAAGGGAACCTACAGTGAAAGCTGTCTAATTTAAGAGCCGCGTTTCTTTTAAGATTGTTGGCTTTAGCATGAGATAATAGTAATACCCCATCTAACACTTAGTGTAACATTTATCTTATACAAAACTGTTTAGGTGCAAGAATCTATACAAGTGACGAAGCTATTACAATTGTAGCGAAAAATCAACAGATTATGGAAAATGCCCGAGCGCAGGTATTTCTATTTCTATTATATTTCTGTTAATTGCAAAACTGTTATGATTTTGTGCTTCAATTTTTTTTATTTTTTCTGTAACAGGCTAAAATATCTGGATTTGCCTTTTTACTGTGTTTTTTTTTTAAACAACTGCAAGTAGCGTGCACCACTTCTCTAGCTGCACAATTTCACATTTTGAGCAAAATACAGAAAAATAAAATTATCTGTTCAGTAGTTATCCACAAGTTATTTTTGTACTGTTATTCCTATCTTAATTGCCTCCACCTCAATTTTGCATGCATTTGCGCACATACAGTAGAGATGCTCAGAGGATTCAATGACCCTGTTACAATTTTCATATTCACCATGTTTCTTGTATACCAGTAGTCTACCCAGGTTGATTTATTTCTAACCAGGCTGATGTATTTACTATATCCTTTGCATTCAGTTTGACTTTCTTATGACTGTTATGCCTGTTAAAGTTATGTTCTCAGCCCTATATTACAGACAATATCCACCTACAATAGCTGTCCAAAATTGTGCCTTTCGGTTTTTATCAAGATCGAATTATATAAGTAGTAAAAACACACGTGCCCAAGCACTTGAAATGCAAATAGATCTATTTTATCATGATATATCTTTTTTTTTAGGTGGTTTGTTGGCAAGGAATTACTTACTGTTAAGTGGTAGTTGGAAGATGATGGGGGGGGGGGTTAGTTATTAAGTTCTTGGGATATTTGGGTGACGGGAATGTGGTTTAAGGAGGAGAATAAATGAGATAAATTTGGGGGAGCATCAGAAAATTGCAGGTGAGATTTATGAGTGTGTGAGGATTTTGAAATCCTACACTATGATTGGCGAAAACTAAGACAATGGTATTGTAACTGAGACTCTTTGTATAGTATGTAGTATGTATAGCGTACACACTTCATCCACCTTGCTATGGTTTTTTGAGATATTCCTCAAATAGATGACCAGATCCCTTCCATCATTTCAATAAGATTTTGGGTTTTAATATATGAATACAACTCCGCTACTTGTAAAACACATTTGGAGCTTAGAGAGTGGTAAGTGAAAGAAGAATCAAGTACATAGAACGTGATTCATGTATGCAACACGTTTGCTATGGGTTTTTGGGATGTTCCTCAAATACGTGATCAGATCCCATCCATCCTTCTAGAACATTTTGGGTCTAATTATATGAATACAACTCTACTACTTGTAAAACACATTTGGAGTGTAGAGAGTGGTGTGCAATTAGAATACCAAGCACATAGAAGGTGATTCATGTATGCAACACGTTTCAAGATCTTTTCATATAAAATTGTAGAACTTCTATTTATCAAAGTTCTCAAACATTTCAGCATATGGTTCCACCTAATTTTTGTCCTCTTTCTACACACCATGGAATACATGGTTGCCACCGATGCATATACGAGTGCTTATGTTTAGTGGTATGATATATCAATATAAGATTAGTTGCATACCAATATGTGGTTATCATAATTTTGTTATGTTTTAGATATTTGATATTTTACAAAAAAGTTGAAGATTGTGATTTTTTAGGAGTACCCTAACTGAGATATTAAATCTTGGTGTGTCTCCCCAAGGAGTTTCAACAATTTTTTTTTCCTATCAAGGAACCCCTGTCGGCAGGGCCACATTGGATCCACCCCAACAGACTAAACCCTGGGAAGGCGGGAACAAACTTTAGTTGTTAAGGCGGCCAGACGTTGGGCGTTCCTGAGGGGGCACCTAGGCGTCCCAGAACTTAAAACTTACAGTTTCATGTTACAAACTTACAAATTACAACTTCTAATATGTAAAGGAAAGTAACAAATTTACAACTTATGAAGTTCTATAAGATCCTGAAAAGTAACAAATATACATTTTAGATATGTTACTAACTAGCATCTACTAATTTAGTAACAAATAGTAATTAGTGAGTACTAAGTATCTAAGTTTTAACTACTAACCTACAAACTAGTAGGAGTAAAGTAAGTAGTAACTACTAAACTAATAATATTGCATGTTGTAATCATCACATTTTAATTATATTACATTCCCATTTTTCATTTTTTATTTCCTATTTTTTGGGTCTGAAATATTGATTAAATTAAGTATGAAATAAAAGCTATATTGCTATTATTAGTGTGCCCGAATTAGTTCATATTGATAATTTAAGTCTACAATTAGCATTTAATTAGGGTTACATGGGTCATTTATATATTAGTCTAAGGAAATCAATTCCCAAAATTGCTTTTTAACCTTTTTGGTATATGTGTTATAAATTTGGAATATGAAAATAATGTAGATGTACATACTTATACCATTATTCGATAGATCTACAAGTTTTGTTTGTAGATCATGTGATTTTGAAACGATCTAGTAATGAGAACTTATGTTGTTTGGGGAGTTTCTTTTGATCAATATAGAATAGGGTAGGAATAGTAAGAGGTGTAGATTGGCAAGGGAGGCAAGAGTTTAAGAAAAACCATCAAAATACACAAGTTTTTGCAACAACTCATGGAACACTGATTTCATGTAATGTAGGCTGCGTTCGGTCTGATTTAGCAAAAAGAAGGCCCACATTGAGCGTTTCGGTGTCAAAATTCTACTCAATTTGCAAGATCTAGCTCCTATCTGCGAATTCGCATTGAAATTTTGCGAAATTGCCCCCAATTTCCACTAAAGTGCATGTTAGTGTTTGATTTGCCAAAAACAAAAAATGATGAAAATTTAGCTACATGATATGTCTTAATGCGCATGTATTATGACTATGTTTGTATAAGAAAATTTTAGACTACATAGAAATTTTTCATGTAAAACAAGGATAAATAAAGATTAAGAGCAATGTGAATAACAAAGATCACCAACATAATAATTTTGTTTTGTAACAAATAATGAGATATCAATGTCATGTACTATTACATTTGGCAAAAGAACATTAGAGAAAACATAATTTGAAATTAGTGGGAACAAGCAACTAAAATAAATAACAATGTGATGTGCAAATGAAAAATATGGTCAAGAAAAAGACAACACAAATAATTCTAACAATGAAGATTTTTTAATTTTGCATGAGTAAGTAACTTCGAGTTTTGGGACTTGAACAATGAAATATTATATATTTTCATTATTGTAAGAATGATGATGATCATCATCTAAACCTATATCCCAACCATGTTGGAGTCGGCTACATGGATCCTTCTTTTCCAGTCAGCTCTGTCATGGGTCATTTTCTAATCGAGATGTAAAGTTTCAAATTCTCTCTTTTATTAAAGTTAGAATGATAATATAAAAAACTCTCTTTCTTGAAAAAGTGCATGTCATTTCCTTAAAAGCAAAAAACGTAGTGGTTAACATAAGACATTATCATGCATAATTCCGGCATGCCCCTTAGTTTTGCCTCAAAGCCTTATAAATTTTAAGGCATAAGCTTTAATTAAGGACACAGAGGAGCAAGCCTCATGCACACATGGGACACTTTCAAGGCATAAGCCTTGAGTGCCTCAAGATTTTTTTTGGTAATAGCCTGCTTGTGCCTAAACTAAAACACATAGAATCAGTGCTTTGAGTCTAGCCTGAGACATTTTGAGGCGCCATTCATAATCTAGGATGTGGAGGCCTAATACTCAAGATACATATGAGTCAGCCTCACCTCAAGAATTGGCAATTTCCAAAAATGAAAACTAAACCCATATCTGATTTGGGAAATAATTAAAAATTGATTTCCAAGAGGCCTTCATAGCATGAACTAGAAAACGTCTCCAGTTAAAATTATTAATGCTTTGCATTTTACATTCTGATGTATGTCACGAGACTTTCCGTTTTTATGTTATATTCTGAACAGTTAAGGTGAATTTCATGCGTACTCTAAAGTAATGATTAATTTTGTGCATACTTTAAAGTACGTTTAATTTCATGCTTACTAATTGTATCTTTTTGTTCTATAGATTGACTATATCATTGGCCGTGAAATTGAAGTTGGAGGTACATATAAAGGGGTTGTAACATCTATCAAAGAGTATGGCGCTTTTGTGGAATTCAACGGTGGCCAACAAGGTTTTCTGCACATTTCTGAGTTGTCTCATGACCAGGTCAGGTTTTGAAGCTTTACAGGTTGACATTTAACCTTTTGTTTTATTTGGTTATCATCATATGAAATGATACATAAACCTGAGGTAATATTCATTCCTCTTTAGTTTCCCACCATGATATTAGCAAACTTTGCTATCATTTATTTGACCTCTTAATCCACCTTTATATCACTTTAAGGAATCTTGTTATTAGATTGTGTACAACAAAGCAAGCTATATTAGAAGATAATGTAGAACAATAAGACCATCAAAGAATTACAAAACAAATTGAATGTAACTGTTAAAATTGTTACATGCTTTATTGGGTCTTCTATATAGCCAGGGATTAGTCCCACCTTGTGTAGTTGGGGAATGGATGCCACCTAAAATGCTTATAAATAGGCGTCCCTTATCTTTAGTAAAAGTACAAGCTAAGAGTTTCCCTAATTAGGTTTCTTCACATGGTATCATAGCAACCATGGAAATTCTATTGAGAAAGTGAATCAACCGTCCCCACGTCAAGATGTCGATGCTTCTTTACTCCCCCTGGTCATTTAGGACCTCATCTCTTAGTCCATGTCAGTGAGCCATCGACTTCGTGGTTAAGAGGAGAAGACACTACCATCGTTGCTACTTGCCGACATCATCTCCGTGGTCTCTCTCTTTCCACCTATGCCGTCACTGTACAAAGGATAACCACTACTGTAGCCCAAAGGATTGTAGCCGCCACACTATGTATGGCGCCACAACATCGTTGCCGCTCGACAAATAGCCACCACTGCAAGGGTCTCGTGTCGTTGAGCACAAGGGCAAGGCCTTAGTTGCCCTTGCTCTAACCTTCTTGTCTTCCTTTTCCCCATTCAGTCGCTGACAATGTTGGACATGATGTTTTAACTAGTCGACACGGCATGTCAAGTTCCAGTTCTCGGGTTATCAACAAGCATAACGCGTCATCGCTAAATTGGATGTGCCTAAACCTAGGATTTTGTTTGACCAGATACTGTGATGTGTCAACTCTAGACACATTGTGCCATAGTTTAGTGCTTTTGATAGTTCAACTAGATGTGTCAACATGTTGACACGAGGTGTATATCCTTCATCCAACGTGTTTTCCCACTTACGTGATGTGTCTCTTCCCAAGTCGTGACAGTCTTCAATCTGGATCATGACACGACATGCAATCCCTTGACACAACATGCTACCTGTCTCTGATACGTGTTACGTCATACACACACTATCTTGTCATAGTTTATGATAGTCTTCTACTTCGATCACCTTCTTTCTCAAGATGCCTGATACTAAAGAGAGAACATTGATCACTCAATTGACTCGTACAAAATCAAGTTGTAACTCTTAATGAGAAGAACTGTAATTAATGGAGTGGAATATCGAATTATGGTTCAAAGGTCAAGGAAGATACAAGCATATGACAAATGATCCTCCAACAGATGATACTTTATCCAAGTGGGAACTGTTAATATATCTCTTTATATTCTATTATTTGTAATTTCTATATATTGCTGGACCTCTATGTAATTTCTCCATGTTTCTATTAATAAAAGGGTGAGGGGTCATGAACCCTCACGCAAGCCGCATTGCACGTTGCTTTGTGGCATCCATTTCGACATGGTACCAGAGCAAGGTTGCTCCTAGGGTTCCTCTAAGCCGTGGCCCCCTCCTCTCTCCTCCACGCCGCCGTTTTCCCAGGCAGCAAGCAGCCGCCGCCGCCGGCTAGGAGCGACAGCAGCAGCCGCCGACCCAGGGTATGTGCACCGCCGTTGCCAGCAACTCCTTCCTCCGGTTGCTCCTTCCGATCGATTTCGAAGGCAGTGGCGTATTAAAGTTCATTCCGGAGGGTCCGTCTGTACATAGGAAATTCCTAATCACATCTCCTCCATGTGTAATTAGGGAATTTTCGTTCGGGGGCTGTGGATGCGTCAGACACACACCTAATTTTTTGACATGACATGTATCTCCCCGTCACTCAATCATTCTGGTGACGTGTATCTCTCCGTCACCCTCAATCTTTTTTGTGATGCATATTTCTCCGTCACCCTATCTGTCCGTTGAATCATGGAGGACACCAAAGCATCTACCATCTACAACGATATGTCACCTATCCCCTCCATCAAGCTGAACGGGAAGAATTATCTCTTGTGGATGAGTGTTGTCCATACAGTGTTAGAATCCCGAGACAAGGCAAGGCATGTTGATTCTGATCCTTCTGCTTCTACTAACAAAGGCTATGCTGAATAGAAGCGTCATAATAGTCTGGTGAAGACATGGCTATGGGGGAGCATGGAACCTGGTATTGCTGCTAGGTTCATGTTCTATACTATTGCCAAAGACATGGGATGCAGTATAGAAGTATTACTCCTAAGAAAAGAATTCTCTTTGTCAGTTTATGATTTATGATCGTCTCTTTGCAAAACGACAGAGAGACAAGCCTTTAGAAGAATATTTTGAAGTGATCCAAGGTATTGCTCAAGAGTAGAGCTTCTATCGTCCAGTGACTGTCCAAGAACAAGTCAAAGACAGCGATGACTTGATTACTGCAAAGTTCCTATATGGCCTGAGTTCTTCATGCAGTTCAGCCCGCAATGTCATCCTCACCTCTGACAAACTTCCCATCCTGGAAGAAGCCTACTCAAGGATTTTACAATCAAATTTTAAACCTGTTGATCCTACCACAATCTCGCCTTCTGGAGATTCTCATGCATCTGTAGCCGATGCAGTTAGAGGAGGCCGTACATGTATGGGCCGAGGACGTGGAGCACGTCTTAAGTGCACATTCTGTGACAAACTTGGACACACTGTTGAGAAATGCTGGAAGAAGCATGGTAGACCTGCCACGCCACCTGTGGGGGCAACAAACTATGCTAGTACTGCTGAGTCTTCTGAGCCGTCTGCATCAAGTTCTGGTTCTTCTGGCATCACACTCACAAAGGAAGAATATGATAGATTTATTCTGGCTACACAACATCTAAGTGTGGGATCTTCTTCCTCAGCAAATTTGGCATCTACCACTGGTAATCAGGCTACATCTTTACTGGCTTCTGGTTCAACTTCTTCATGGGTGGTTGATTTTGGAGCGTCACAGCATATGACTGGTATGAGGAGACTACTTCATTCCATTGACTCACATATTCCTCACAAGTCTGTGACCATAGCAGATGGTTTAGTGAGGAGAGTGTTAGCAAGTGGAATTGTTTCTCTTACTCCTAAAATTGATCTTAAATCTGTTCACTATGTGCCTACATTTCCTTTTAATCTTCTCTCTGTTACAAAATTAATTGATACCGTGAACTGTACAATGACATTTAGGCGTTCTTGCTTTGTATTACAGGATCTCAAGAGTATGAGGACGATTGGTGGGGGCCCTAGGAAAGGTGATCTCTACCTCTTCCATGGTGACAGTCTACCTCGCCAAGTATCTTCTCCTGCTCCAGCTATCATTTTGAGCGGTTCTCCGTTACTGTGGCACTACAGATGTGGACATCCTTTGTTGGAGAGCTTGGGAAAGTTAGAACTTGAGTTATCCCAAGTGTCTTCATTAGAGTGTCAGTCCTGTCAACTGGGAAAACATCATAGAATGTCATATCCCAGTCGTGTCAATAAATGAGCTTCTTGTCCCTTTGAGTTAGTCCAAAATGATGTTTGGGGTCCTGTAAAGACCAATAGCTATAATGGTTTTCGCTAATTTATTTCCTTTGTGGATGATTTTTCTCGCATGACTTGGATTTATTTGTTGAAAAGTCAAGAGTCTGTGTTATCCATTGTCAAGCAGTTTCAACAAGAAATAAAAGTTCAATTTGATTGCAATATTAATATTCTTCAATCTGATAATGCCTTGGAATATGTTCAGAGTGCTATGGCTGATTTTTGTAGTTCTGTTGGGATGATTCACCGTACGTCTTGTCCTCACACCCCTCAATAAAATGGGGTAGCTGAGAGGAAAAATCATCACCTTGTTATTACCAGGACCATTATGTTTCAATCCAATGTTCCTGAGAGGTTTTGGTCTGATGCTTTACTTACTGCATGTTTCCTTATCAACATGCAACCCTCTTCTGTGCTTCAAGAACGTTCTCCGTTCTCTGTCTTATGTCCCAAGGATCATCCTTTCCTTGTTCCTCTTAGAGTGTTTGGTTGTACGTCTTTTGTCCACAATTTTGATCCTAAGACTGATAAGTTATCCCCTAGGTCTATTAGGACTCTTTTTCTTGGGTATTCCAACACTAGCAAAGGATACAAGTGCTATTGTCCCAGTCTCCGTCGTATGTTTGTGTCTAGGGATGTAACTTTCCATGAATCCACACCATACTTATCTAGTATTCCCAGTAAGAGGGAGCAATTGTGTGAAAGTGAGAGAGTGCCCATCAGACATCAGTGAGAGGGCCACCTATCATTCGTGACTATACTGTAATTCAGGAAGAACAACCAACGGGTGATACTTCAATTCAACAATATCCGCATGTTTACAGCAGACGAGGCAGACATGATCCAGAGGAGGTAGCGACTCCGGTCTCTGAGCCTTCATCATCTTCCTCTACTCAATAGATTTCTGAAGAACCATCTGACCTTGATGTTCCCATTGTTGTTCACAAAGGAACTCGTTCCTGTACTATTCAACATCCTATTGCAAATGTGTGTTGTTTGTCAAAATTATCTAAGCAGGCCCAGTCATTTGCTCTTGGGATTGATTATGTGGTCATTCTAAGAAATCATCTTGATGCTATGAAAGATATTGGCTAGAAGCAGGCAATGCATATGGAAATGTCTGCTCTTCTACAAAACAACACATGGGAACTTATTGACTTACCTTCAGGTAAAATGTTGTGGGCTACAGATGGGTATTCCAGTAAAATATAATCCAAATGGTTCAGTTGAGAGGTTGAAGGCTAGACTGGTGGCAAAGGGTTACACTCAGATATATGGAGTTGATTTCTTTGAGACCTTTTCGCCAGTGGCTCGTTTGAATTCAGTGTAGATTCTTATTTCTCTGGCTACTACTTTTGACTGGCCTCTATTTCAGCTTGATGTCTATAATGCCTTTCTTCATGGTGATCTACAAGAACAGGTGTACATGGAGCAACCTCCTGGTTTTGTTGCTCAGGGGGGGAGTGTCACTGTGTCAGAAGGAGTGTAGATTGAAGAAAGCCATCTATGGATTGAAATAATCTCCTAGAGCTTGGTTTGATAAGTTCAGTGATGTTGTACTAAAGATGGGTTTCTCTCGCTCTGTGATTGATCCTTATTTTATTCTAGCTCTTCTGCTGGAACCATCACTATTGTTGTATATGTTGATGATATAGTTATCAATGGCAGTGATTCTACAGGCATATCACGTGTGAAGGACGGATTGCAGGGGCACTTTCATACAAAGCATCTGGGCAAGCTGAGATATTTTCTAGGCATTGAAGTACTTAGATCTCATGCAGGTACTAATTTATCTTAGAGGAAATACGTGCTGGATTTACTACAGGAAACTGACATGAGTGAATCCATGCCGGTGTCTTCTCCTATGGACTATCATGTGAAGGAGATGACTGATGATACTGATTATCCAGATCCAGGATACTATAGGAAAATTTTTGGTAAACCGATATATTTGATCGTTACTCGCCTGACATTTCTTTTGATGTAGGAGTGGTGAGTCAACATATGAGCTCACCACGACAGTCACACTGGATGGCAGTCTGTTGTATTCTGAGATATCTATAGGGTGCACCCGGTAAGGGGATCACCTACTATAGACCCAAGACTCCTATGTCTACTCTTGTTCTTACTGGTTATGCAGATGCAGACTGGGCTGGTAATCTGAATGACAAGAGGTCTACTTTTGGGTATTGCACATTTCTAGGAGATCACCTTATCACCTGGAAAAGAAAAAAGCAGAACGTTGTGGCTAGATCAAGCACGGAGGCTGAGTATCGAGCAAAGGCTCATGCCTATTGCGAGTTGCAGTGGGTTCAATCTGTGGTTTTTGAGTTAAAGATTTATGTGTCGTCTCCCATAGAGCTCAGATGTGACAATCAGGCTGCTATATACATTGCCAAGAATCCAGTCTTCCATGAACGCACTAAGCATATAGAGGTTGACTGCCACTTCATTAGAGATCAGATCAAGAATGGGCACTATTGTGACTCCGCACATCAAATCCGAAGATCAACTTGCAAATGTTCTCACAAAGCCATTGAGTCCAACAACATTTCAGAACTTTTGCAACAAGCTGGGAATACACGATGTGTACGCTCCAGCTTGAGGGGGTGTTAGTATATCTCTTTATATTCTATTATTTGTAATTTCTATATATTGCTGGACCTCTATGTAATTTCTCCATGTTTCTATTAATAAAAGGGCGAGGGGTCATGAACCCTCACGCAAGCCGCATTGCACGTTGCTTTGTGGCATCCACTTCGACAGGAACAACATGACGCAAGTATGATCACATCAATGTGGAACTCCATGGAACTAGAAATAGTAGACATGTTAACCACTTTGAGACGTGCAAGGAGCTCGAGAATCATCTAGAGTTGATGTAATCCTAGAACCTCAAGGATGTACAATATGACTAAATGAGTGCTAAACTAAATGGTTTACAATAGGGCGAGAAGTCGCTTACTCAAATGTTTTTGTGAGATGACTAGACCCTTGGATGAACTGCATGGTCTTCTACCATTGTCTTGCGACCTTCAGAAGATGCAGAAAACTTGATCAGTCGATTGTCATTAAATTCCTTGTTGGGCTACGTCGTGAGTACGAAGGGGTTCAAAGTCAGATTTTGTCAGGTATAGAATTGCCCCTTTTGCTGATCCTATTCTTGAGTTTCTCGCGCCATCCTGGAGGAGGATAAGCAGCCTAACCTTCTATCAAGCAATCAATTGAAACGTTGCCTTAGTGTCAAGCAAGATCAAGATCGTCCAACTGTGGTCGTATACAAGGACTAAATTTTTCAGGTAGTGGGGGAAGGCACGAGTGGCTGTGGTCAAGGAATGAAGTTTTGTTGAAATTCCATCAAAAAATTCCATTTCGACAACATCTGCTACGAGACCTTTCCACTGTGTTGACGTGTCGAAATTGGTGAAATCTTTTGCCCATATTTTGAAATCCCCAAAAATAGGAAGTTTCCTTACCTCACACATGTCCCAACCTACCCACATTTGAAATTTTTTTACATCAAACAATGCATTTAGGTGTAGAGATCACGCCTGTAAAGTTTTGTGGATTAATTTGTTCATTTTGACATCAAAACTGGCACAATTGCATTTATCAAAATTCTTGTCGAAATTTCAGTAAATTTCCATTTCCACAGTCCAAACATTATCGAAATCAGATACCTCATTCTTTGGTCGTGGTAGACCTCAATGTATGGTAGAGACCAGGACATGTCAAACAAACTTGCTGTGAGATAGTTGGATTTCCTCCAAAAGTGCATATTCGGGTACATACAGTGAAGAGGCTCATCCTAAGGAGCATGTACCCCTAGTCTTCTCATCAGGTTTCCCTGTCAGATGAGTACACACAATTGCTTCAGATAAGGACAATCAGTCAAGTCTCTTCATGAAATGTTGCTTGTATCCAACAAGATTCTGCTTATGTGGCACAGTCGTCCAAGGATTCTTCCTTGTCTTCATGGGTTCTAGATTTATGAGCTACATATCACGACTAATAACAAAGATCATTTTACCTCCTATGTTGGTTGCCAATATCTTCCACCGGTCAACTTGGCTGATGGTTCTTCTGCATCTGTCTATGGTACAAGCTCCATACAACCACAACCAAACTTATCCCTTTCTTTTGTCCTTCATGTTCCCAAATTTCCGTTTAGCCTTGCCTATGTTAGTAGACTTACCTATCATTTCAGGCCGCAACGACCTTCTTACATGATTGTTGTGTTGTGCAACATCTGAAGTCATGAAAGGTGATTAGTGAAGGGTTTGAGCATAGAGGATGTATTACCTTAGGAAGAATGGTTAGGTTGTTTTGGTGCTGCCTCTTTACTGCACATCAATAGTCGTCTTGGTTATATGTCACTTGGGAATCGGGATATTGAAATTGTTAGTTCCTAAGTTGTCTAGTCTCAATACGGTATACACCAACGGGCAAGTTTTGTTCCTTGGCACCTATCTAGAACTAGTTCTCTTCTTCAATTAGTTTAGTTAGATGTTTGGGCCGTCCAAGTAAAGTTTAATTTAAACATGGTTATAAATATTTTGTTATCTCATTGATAATTTTGTGTGTGCAATTTGGTTGTACTTGATGATGGATGATCTGAATATAACATATTTCAATCTTTTTGTTGCCAAGGAATCAAATTGGGCAAACCATCCAAACTTTGTCCACTAATACTGCAAAAGTATACTTCAGCCACCAGATCACCTAGTTCATGTCGCCCCATGGCATGATTTATCAATCCTCTTCTCCCCATACTTAGGATCATCACATTATTAAGACAACTTGAACACTTTTAACTCACGTGAATGTTTCTAAGGAGTTTTCAGTAGAACTTGTGCTTACCTCTACCTACCCCATCAACCGCATGCCATCCACTTCATCCAGAACAAAATTCCTTATAATATCCTCAATGTATTAAAAACCGGGAAGCGGGAGGCGTGCAAACAACGCCTTGTAATCGATTAAGCGGCAGGCGGGCGATTAAGCGGGTGATTTTGAAAATGGCGGGTGCCTAAACTCTTATATATTTTTGTACAAAATTACACGTATGCGTATATAAAAAAATATTTCCAAGGAACTTTTATACATATCTAATAAGCAAATCAATAATTAACTAAGTATTAATCAAAACTTTACTACTTATCAATATTTCTGTGAAAAATAAGATTGGATTGAACACAAAGGGATGAATACAAGACTGGACGCCCTAAGACTTAGGACGCAAGTAATCTAAACGAGTTGAAATACAAAAGCCCACTAACTAATTAACCTATTAACTAAATAGGGTAATATAGACTCTCTAACACTCCCCCTCAAGTTGGAGCATGGGTGAAACACATGTCCAAAGCTTGGAGGTTACAAGACTCAATAAAACGATAAAAAATGATAAATGAAAGATAAAAAATAAATATCACTCCCCATACAAAAGATTGATACTCCCCCTGAATCATACGATGGCGCCTCTTTGCTTTGAAATTGTATTATGTAGGCTGGAGATCCTCGAGCTCTGAAGGTCTTTGGAGTGCATCTGGAATGAAGAACATCTAGAATGGAACCTCAATACTGCAGCAGTAATTCGCCACTTGGAGCAGACGATCATCAATACCACGACTATGGCAAATTCATTGGAACAAGTACTTAACGCGGCACGAACGTGGATGCCCAATGTAGATGTAGCAATAGCGGAATCTTCAAATTGTCTGAGAAGACGTGCATAACGTGGCACGAACACGAACGGACGATATGCTAGTGATACAATACACGTACCATAACTCTGACGCATGAACCTTGGGGGCTTGACAGGAAAGGAGATATCATCCATCAAAGAAAGTCCCAAGAAGATCAGCGGAAGGCGATGCTAATACAACAGATGCAACTCGGAGAAGACGTGATAAAGCAATTCAGTGAAGATAAATCTGGATGAATCAACCTTGCAAAAGTAGATTGGCAGGCTTGTCGAGCTTCTGAAAATCTGAAGAAGCACCCATCTTCTCATGTGAATGCAGCTGAAGTACACCATCAACACCTGATGTACATAACGCGATATGAACGCGGATAGCTCGGTGTTGATGCTGAATGAAGATCCTTAATTATTGTCTGGAAGTAGAGAACGGATGTGCTGAACAATAATAGCCTGGAAGATATATAGTCTGAATACATATATCATCTCTTCTCATACTCTCTCTCTCATACATATTCTCTCTCTCTTCTCATCTCTTCCTCTCCTCTCTATCCCCCCACACCAAATACGACAGGAGTGAGTGTTTGGTGTGGAGAAATGGATATATGACCCCCGCACGTGGAAAAGGGATACACACATGATGGGTGGGTGGGAAAGGAATTTGTGGATTTGAGAGAATTTTGTGTATACGGAGATGTGTAATATGTGGAGAATGAAATCGATAACCGAAGAGAATATGCTAAATGGGTCAATGTAAGATCCATATAGAAAAATAAAATGGGAAAATTTCGAATAGGCTAAAACTTGGAACCGACTAGCAAATATATGACCGATTAAGGATCCGAATAGGCATAATGAATATGGGGGGAATTAATAACTAGGAGTAGGCATAGATGGGAGGTGATGGTGGAGTGATAAAGATAGCCGGGAAGGTGATGAAGAGCAGCAGCTTGCGGAATGTAGCAAAAAAAAGGCTGGATTATGTCACTCAGTTGATGTAGCACTTGGTCGTAACGGAGGAAATGACAAAGGGTCTCCTGCACAGCTCCGGAGATATTGCATGTCAAGAGGATGCATGCAGGCACAAGGGTGGAGCCTCTCCACAAGCGACGATGAAGGCTGATGATGAGGATGTCAGGAGATGGCATGTGCAGAACTCGGTACTACCGAGTTGATGTCAGTAGTACTGAGATCTTTCTGGATGGCGGGTAGCAGGTTGGTAGCGGGTGCTTGATGGCTGATGCTAGATGGTGATAATGGCGTCGATAGGCGGCGAAGGCGCGAAGTTGGCTGCTTGGAGGCCCGCGGTTATGGCTGTTGGTCGGCAATAGGATTGTAGTTGGACGGATGTCGATCGGAGGCGTTGGGAATATAGCTGCACTGCTGTTGTTTATGGAATACGGACAGCAGAGGTGGAAGGCGGTGGGTAATGATGCAGCGATGGCAGTGGATATGTGATGACCGGAAAGTTCACCGGCGGTAAGGTTTGGATTTGGAAAACATAGACCGCAGGTCGGGAATTAGCGCCGACGTACTGATCTATGTGAAAGTGGAAGGAGAGCCATGGAGGCCGAAATTGCCTAGCGGGTAGCCGGCCTAAGCAATGGCAATGGCAGCGGCCGCCCGCAGGTGGGGGTTCTCCCCCTCGGTTGCTCTCTGGAAGAGACGAGCGGCGGCTAGGGCTGCGTGCGCGTCAGAGAGGAGAGGGAAGAGGGGCAGCAACTAGGTTTCCCTCAGGAACGAACACGCTCTATTCACGCAGGAATTACTGTTCATGCCGCGTATTGTTCACGCGGAGTTACTATTCACCGATGGAGTTACTGTTCACGCCGTCGTTGTTGTTCACCGCTCTGATACCATTTGAAAAATAAGATTGGATTGAACGCAATGGGATGAATACAAGACTAGACGCCCTCACCTTTATATAGGAGAGGGGAGACGCCCTAAGACTTAGGACGCAAGTAATCTAAACGGGCTGAAATACAAAAGCCCACTAACTAATTAACCTATTAACTAAATAGGCTAATGTAGACTCTCTAACAATTTCTAATAGCTAAAATCCGCAAGCAGATCAGTAATTGTAAATAACAAACTATGAATTATTGATTTATTACTTTACTACGAAACAAGTAATCAGTTTTGCACCAAAAAAGTAATACTAACCATAGTAACAAGTTCGGGATTCGGCAACTTTTCGGCTGGCTGGAAAAAATCAGAATTCGGAAAAAATCGAGAAAAATCGTGAAAAGATCGATAAAGTTCGGTCAAAGTTCGGTCAACTATTCGGAAATAATCGAGAATAAGTCGGCAATATAAGTGTGTATATATATATATATATATATGTATGTATGTATTTATGTATGTATGTATGTATGCATATATATATATGCATGTATGCTTGTGTATATATATAGATAAATGTATGTATGTACATACATATATGATGCATGTAACTGTTACGGCAACAAGACATACAATCTTAGTGAGTAAAAATGTAGGAAAGGAAGTAAAAAATAGTTGAGAAATAACATGAACTGTCCAGAGGAGTGGGGGCTTTGAAGTTTAGTGTGTATTAGGAATTTTGTGTACATGGTTTGGTAAAAAAAGAGCAAGCGACTTAAAAGAGAAAAATCGTGAAAAATCGTGAAAAGTCATGAAGAATCGTAAAAAATCGTATAAATCGCGAAAAAGCGGGATTAATCGTGAAAAGTCGTGAAAAATCGGCGATTGGCGTATTAATCGTGATGAATATTCGGGAGCCTATAACATCGTGAAAAATCGCCGAATTTTCGTAAAATTCGGAGACTTTTGTTACTATGATACTAACTAGTAGTACCAATCAGTAATCACTGAAAGCAGCAAGGAAATCAGTAAAACTAATCATGCATTAAAAGTAGAATAGAGTAATATGATGTTTACTTAGATAAATTACAGAAGTACCCTATTATTACAGCTTACACACAAAGCATGCATTCTAATTTAGGACTGGGTATATCATAGAACATTCAATGTATACAAGTTTCATATATTATAATCAACACTACTTGGACCATGTAATTAATATTGTCACATGCTTCCAGTAGTATTTAAAAAAAGCATGCAAAAAGCGGGTGAAGTGGGCAATTTTCTTCAAAACGATTAAGCGGCGCTTAGGGGCTAAATTAAACGACTGAGGGTCTGGGCCGCTTAAGCGGCCGCTTGGGCTGTCTTTTTATACAGTGAATACTCTTCATCTCGGATAACCAATGTTCCACGATCCCATGTAGTCTTTGATTGTGTATGTTTTGTCTTAGAGAATAAAAGACGGCTATGCGTTGTATTGAATAGAAGAAACTCTTCTCCTATAAATAGGAGGACAGGGAAGCGTACAGACACAAGACCAACCCTAATGGGCCAGAACACTTAGGCCCATATTACCAACTAATAATAAAACACTAACTAAATAACTCTCAACACTCCCCCCCCCTCAAGCCGAAGTTGGGAGAATCCCAAATCAGCTTGCAAACAGAGAGTCAAACTAGAAAAAACAATGAAACAAAACAAAAAAGATAAACTAAGCCCATACATAATTTTTCTCCCCCTCAATATTACATTAAAGCACTCAAACACTCAGAAACTCATACACTCCCCTCAAGTAGATACTCCAAGCAAGCAGGTCACAGAAGCTTCTCGATCATCTGGAGCAGAAATAAGCAACTACACAATCATCTGGAGCAAAAGATAAAATAGCAGATAGGCACCAAGGTCTTCATCAAAGTCGTCATCGTAGTAACCAGAGAGTGATGGGTCACAGTAGCAGAGCCCAGAGAGTGATGGATCGCAGTAGAAGTAGTAGTCAACGTACAAATAAAGTACATACGGGTCAACGTGCGACATAGGGCACAAACGAGCAAGAGAATGTTGGCACACAGAAGTAGAGAGTCGACGTGCAAACAAGGCACAGACATGCCAGAGAGTGTTGGCGCACAACTGTAAAAGTCAACGACATAGGCAGATAGAAAACCAGTAGGCAGAGTAGCAAGCAAATAAATAACTCAACATTTTGTCCGTCTTTTGGGGACGAGTCAAGATAAGTTAAGTGCCAAAGTTGTGAGGGTGTTTTTCTTGGTTATTTCGGAGTTAAAAAGGTGTACCTGTGCTATAGTCCAGATATGCACTGGTCATTTGTTTAGTTTGACATGTCCTTTGAGAACACCTTTCTTTGGTGATTCCCAGTCCATGGAGGAGTTAGAAGAAGTTATAGCTCTAGTCATTGAGTCTATTTAGCCTCCTCTACCTGTTCCTAGTCGGGGGGAGCCTAGTCGTCCTCCATTGTTTAGAAAGCCATGCTCAATCCCCAACCAGTATTTCTACTTTTGACGATCTAGGTACGGGTGAGCTTGACTTGCCTATTGCTCTTTAAAAAAGGTGAAAGGTCTTGTATTGCTCCTCCCATCTCCAACTTTGTAACCTACAATAACATCTCTCCTACATATTATGTTTTTGTATCCTCCTTGTCATCGCCTCTGTTCCCAAGAATAGTAATGAAGAATTATGTCACCCAAGTTGGAAGATTGCCATGGAAGAAGAGATGTCAGCATTATTACAAAATCACACTTGGTCACTTGTCCCCTCTCTTGAGACTTGACCATATGGTAGGTTAACAAGGTCAAGGCTATCTTTTCGCATATTGTCAAGATGTCTTCTGTGAGGATGTTTCTCTCTCTTGTTGCTAATTTTTCTTAACCTCTTTATTATTTGGATATCAAAATGCCTTCTTGAATGGTGATTGATTGAAGAATTTTTTATGGACCAACCTCCAGATTTTGTTACTCAAGGGGTTTCTAGATAGGTGTGTGGTTTGCACAAGTCGCTCTATGGTCTTTAAGCAATCGCCTAGAGCCGGGTTTGGCAAGTTTAGTAGTGCTTTGTTGAACTTTGGTCTACACAGTTGTTGTGTGAATCACTTTGTTTTCTACGGGTTTTGTGTAACAGGTTGTTTGTTCTTGGTTGTCGGTGTAGATGATATTGCCATCACATGTGATGATAAACATGCTATGTCTCAGCTAAAATGGTTTCTGGATGGTCAGTTTCAAACTAAGAATGCAAGCACCCACCACCCAAGTACAAGATTACTCAAAACAAAACAATGATTCTGCTAATCAACATCATTAACCAATAGATTATGAAAAACACGGAACAAAAATTCCGATAGCATATCCACATGACTTGCATAAAAGGCCCAACTTCCTTTCATCATAAAAAGCCAACTTTACAAAAAATGATTTTCTGACCACTTTCACCACCTATATACTAAAGGTATATGGCTATCATAATTACAACATATGCATCTATACAAGGCATGCAAGCCAAAAAAATGAGTCATATATATATATATATATATATATATATATATATATATATATATATATGATTAAAAATCAGCCTGTTCGGAGCTACGAATACCTAAAAGATGTGGATAACCACGAGGTGAGACCCACATCACAACGATAACATATAACAATTGATATCATTTCATGCTTACACGATAACAATTAAGAGAGTATTAAGAACTGAATATAAGAGAGCAATAATCTTAACAAGGTATGTAATGCCTTTCTACGAAATTAAAGAAGAAATATGGCTAAAGACTAAAAGGGAATAATTCCCATTCACTAATTGTGTCTCTACATGGAGGCAGATGGAGCCTTTACATAGGCTTCTGAAAGAAAGACTAAATAGGTGGTAGCCAATGTGGGACTAAACTACTTGACTTTACAAGAGCCCAAAAACGAGAAGGACATAATAAAATAAAGCATGCTAATAAAGCCTAACTAATAACACGACGACGCCTACGCTCATAAGTGCTTAAAGGTGGGGCTTGTCCTACATCAACTCCCTCGACTGCAAAAGGCTCGACTCTGTCGAGTCAGTACTGAGGTAGAGCTCAAGAAGATCTGCATCAATGCGGCGGAACTCCTCTTCGGTGATTCAGGTGGCATCCGTTGAAGAACGGCCTCTACAGCAAACCAAGAAACGATGTACGGTGCCCTGGCTGGTGAGGACGGTCTGGTCATCCAAGATGGTGTCAATGCGTTCAGGTGCCTGCTGAGGAAGTCGAGGCAGAGGTGGTAACGTTGCTGAAGACGGTGGGGTACAATGAAGATCTGAAGAAGCTGGTGGTGGTGGTGGTGGTGGTGGTGGAGGGGACTCGAATGTACCACGATAAGGAGAAAGATCCTCCTCATTGAATACTGCACTAATGCCCCAATCTGATGTCAAATCCAATACATAGGCATTGGGTCCCTCTTGACTAAGTATTCGGAAAGGTCCCGACGCTCTGGCATGAAGCTTCTTAAAGGAATTTATGGGGTAGCGTTCAGGACGCACACGTACTAACACATAATCTCCCACATTAAATTCTTGAAACATGCGGTGCACATCTGCAGAAAGCTTATAGTTTTCATAAGACAAGTAATTTTTCTGCGAATCTCGGCATGCAAATCGTGAATGTGTTGGGCAAAGATCTCTGCAGTGTGGGAAGTATGATTATTAGTGGACAAAAGCAAAAGATCGATAGGCTGGCGAGGTTCGTATCCATGAACAACTTCAAAAGGACTCTTTCATGTGGATCGATTGACAGAATTGTTGTAAGCAAATTCAGTGGTAGTAGCAATAAGTCCCAAATTCTTGTTGACATCCTTAGTTTGATCATCAGTTTGAGGTTGAAAGGCAGAAGAGAATTTGAGGTTGGTACCAAAGATTTTCCATAAGGTCTTTCAAAAGTAGCTAAAAACTTAACATCACAGATAGAGACTATGTTGGTCGGAAATCCATGTAGCTTGACTACCTCATTAAAGAAATGGCGGGCGATATGGGAGGCGTCAAAAGTCTTACTACAAACAATGAAGTGTGCCATCTTTGAAAAGCGACCAACAACCACGAACACGGAAGCATGACCATGGGAAGTGCGGGGAAGACCTAAAATAAAATTCGTACTTAGATCCTTCCAAGGCTCATGGGGAATAGGGAGGGGAGTGTAAAGACCCGTATTTTGTCTTTTGGTTTTGGCCAATTGACAAGTACGACACTGAAACACTATGCGAGCTACATCACGTCGTAAGGAAGGCCAATAAAATCTGATTGTCACTAAAGCGATGGTCTTATCTCTACCAAAACAGCCATCGGGGCCACCAACATGTAATTCCCAAATGAGAAAATCTTGAACTGAAGTAGAAGGGATACATAACTGCGTGTCACGAAAAAGAAATCCATCTCGTAGAATAAAATCAGAAGCATGGCCAGGTGTACTACCGAGAAGGTCGGAATGAATAGTCGCCAAGTCAGGACAGGTGGAATATTGCTCTTTCAGACGGTCGAAGTCCACGACATTAACGCTCATAGACTGTAGGGTGGTCAAGCAACGACTGAGAGTGTCTACGCCCTTGTTCTCAACACCCGAGCGATGTTTGAGAACAAAAATTTACTCTTGAAGAAACTCACACCACTTGGTGTGACTCACACTTCAATTCTTCTGGGAATTTAGAAAGCGAAGTGCCTGATGGTCAGACCAAATGATGAACTCCTGATGGAGAAGGTAGTGCCTCCAATGACGCTGGGATTGCACAACAATGTAGTATTCTTTATCGTAAGTGGAGTATTTACGCTTTGCGTCATTGAGTTTCTCACTGAAAAAGGCAACAGGGTGCCCTGCTTGACTAAGAATACCTCCTATGCCAACATCGGAAGCATCACAAGATACTTCAAACAGAAGTGAGAAATCGGTAAGGCGAAGGATCAGGGCTTCGGTCAACTTAGTTTTGACAGCCTCAAGCACGTCTTGCGGATGGCGTCCATTCAAATTTGTCACACTTTATTAACTCAGTGACGAGCCATAATGGTGCTAAATCCTCGAACAAACCGACTATAAAAAGTAGCCTACCCGTGAAAGCTATGAAGCTCAGAAATCGAAGTGAGTTGGGGCCAATCAGTGATGGCTTTGACTTTGCCCGAGTCTGCCTCAATGCCAGTAGTGGATACAAAGTAGCCAAGGAATAGGACTTTATCTTGACGGAACGAGCAGGGATGGCAAATGGGCGAGTTTGACTGACCCATACCCATACCATACCCACTATACCCATTCATACTTTGGGCCAACCCATACCCACCCCATTAAGAAAAAGATTAAACTAAGGCAAACCCATACCCACCCCAATGGGTCATGGGGATCCAATATAACTCGTTTAAAGAAAAACAAGAAAACCATAAATATGAAAAGATTTATTTTCACTCCTATACAAATATTTGGAAAAATTACAACGAGATCCTTTAGGTTTAAATATTTTACTCCAAAGTGAATTAGACATGTTTTACAATTTTGACAGCAATTATCAAATGATGAAAATTTGCTTTAAAAATGTGTTTTCAATAACGATCGACACCGATGATAAGTTGACCATACAAAACTACAAAATGAATTGCACCAACTGCCAAATACGATTGCATAATAGAGTCGAGTTACAGCCAACCACCGCAGGATTTTTTGTTCTGCTATACTTTGTTACATTTCTTCAAACAATTCATGAGCCAGATCACAAGTTACACAACCAAGCTTCTTTGACGATCAGAATTTAACCCGAAAAAACATTGGCCAGTAGTACGCAGGGAGCACGGCGAATTGAAGAAGCAACTACTCTCACCAGCTATCAGTTCTGGAGGCTGCATGAACTCCCTCTGCCTGACAGCATACACACACTTGGCCATCCTCTTAACCACGAGCGTGGCACTATTGTCATGCAACCTTATAGGACGTGCTGGCAGTAGACCCTACAAGTTGGCGGATATGGCGGAGCCTGGGGGAACACTTGGGCGTCGGTACGCAGTAGCAGCCGTCGTAGGAGCATCTGGTGGTCAAATCCATGTGGGTTGGGGCCAATCAGTGATGGCTTTGAGTTTGCCCGGGTCTGCCTCAATGCCAGTAGTGGATACAAAGTAGTCAAGGAATATGACTTTATCTTGAAGGAACGAGCAGGGATGGCAAATGGGCGGGTTTGACTGACCCATACCAGTGTTCAGGAAAATCGGTCTAAGTGGCCGAATAATCGGCCGATTATTCGGTTTGGTGGGTGGACCGAACCGCCTAGGCCAATTCGGGCGTGCAGTCGGACATGGGCCGATTAATCGGCCGCCCAGGCGATTAAAAGGCTGATTATTCTCCGATTTTCTAAAACCAAGCCCGATGAAAGAAAAAAAGGGTCACTTACACAGACCCTACCCCGACTCCCCCGATCCTCCCCACAACCCCGACCCCAACCCACTCCCTCGCAACGCAATAAACCTTACACAGAGCTAGGGATGTACAACTGCATTCGTCTCTCCCCCTAAGCTCTCCTACTTGTTGGCGGCCATCTCCTCCCCCGACAGCCTTCTCTCCCCCGACGGCTCCTGCTCCCTGGTCCATCATCGACTTTGGTACCCTCCATGGACATTGCTCTCGGCCGCTGCTGTAGGCGACGAGCTTGCAGCTGGTGGCGGCAACTCATCTTGGCGGCGGTATCAACTGTGAGGTGAGCTTCTTCTCCGAATAGCTCTACTGTGACGATGCTTCTATTGTGTTTAATTTTGTTTGTTAATGGCTCTCGATTGTGTTGTTCCCCCTCCAATTACTGAATCATGTTTCGGTTTTCTCCTCCCTTCTATTATGACCCCCCCACACACATTAGCATTACATACCCCCTATCTTCCATTTCAAATGTGCAACTTGTTCAACGCTTTTTATTCCCTCTCTCCCTTTTTCACCTCCATCCCCCTACTCTAATCACTCCTCCAATCCCCGTTCTTTCACCTTTTCTCTTATTCCCATCCCACACCCTGTTCTCCTCTAATATTCGTCGTCAATCGGCACTATCATTTCCTCCTATGCCATTACCTCTTGTACCATTATGTATCCCCCTGTAATTGTTGATTCAATCACACTTTATCTCCCTTTATCAACCTATTTCACCTTGAATTCCCCAACTTTGTTGCCTACTCCAATTTTCGCTTCTTCCTGTATTAATGTAACAGATTAGCCATGATACCTTTTCCTTACCCCCACAAAATTGAGTACTCGTCATCCTCCCCCATAATATAATTTACATATCTTTATGATTAATATTAAAAAAAAATCAAAACCGATTAAAACCGAATATTCTCCCGCTTATACTCCCGCATACCGTATATACTCAATTCGGTACCCTCTTTGCCCGTACACCGATTACCGCTTTTCAGAACACTGACCCATACCCATACCATACCCACTATACCCATTCATACTTTGGGCCAACCCATACCCACCCCATTAAGAAAAAGATTAAACTGAGGCAAACCCATACCCACCCCAATGGGTCATGGGGATCCAATATAACTCGTTTAAAGAAAAACAAGAAAACCATAAGTATGAAAAGATTTATTTTCACTCCTATACAAATATTTGGAAAAATTACAAAGAGATCCTTTAGGTTTAAATATTTTACTCCAAAGTGAATTAGACATGTTTTACAACTTTGACAGCAATTATCAAATGATGAAAATTTGCTTTAAAAATGTGTTTTCAATAACGATCGACACCGATGATAAGTTGACCATACAAAACTACAAAATGAATTACACCAACTACCAAATACGATTGCATTATAGAGTCGAGTTACAGCCAACCACCGCAGGATTTTTTGTTCTGCTATACTCTGTTACATTTCTTCAAACAATTCGTGAGCTAGATCACAAGCTACACAACCAAGCTTCTTTGACGATCAGAATTTAACCCGGGAAAACATTGGCCAGTAGTACACACGGAGCACGGCGAATTGAAGAAGCAGCTACTCTCACCGGCTATCAGTTCTGGAGGCTGCATGAACTCCCTTTGCCTGACAACAGACACACTTGGCCATCCTCTTAACCACGAGCGTGGTACTATTGTCGTGCAGCCTTATAGGACGTGCCGACAGTAGACCCTACAAGTTGGCGGATATGGCGAAACCTGGGGGAACACTTGGGCGTCGGTACGCAGTAGTAGCCGTCGTAGGAGCATGTGGTGGTCAAATCCATGTGTGGATCGCAGCGGTATTCCATTTTCCTCCGTCACATAGATGAGCGACAACGGAACCTGTCGTTCAGTTCGTCTGAATCACCACGTCGCTGCCCAACACCAGGTTGCAAAGTTTATCATCTACATGAGTGACACAACACAACGCTCCATCTCGCTGTGGCTAGGTGTGTGCTCGCACTTGGCCAATACCCTTCCTATCTCCCATGCCCATTGGACACCATGAACTCGGCGGGGCACTGGTGTAGGGTGTGAGACCAATGTAGCGACCACGACAACAAACAGAGTTAGTAAGACAGCGTGTCGACATCCACCTTGTCATTCCAGATCCTCTCTGTGTTGGCCTTGTCCTCCTCCTGGAATTTATTGGGGTTAGGGTGATCTAGAAGGAGTGAGAATCGTCGTTGGGCTTCAGATCCAGCGTCGCAAGGATTTGCAGAAGGTGCAATGCCGACCAATATTCGTTATAGGGGAGGAGAGGTCGACGTCGGCAGAGACGAGAGCAACGATCAATGATTCATGAGATCGGGAACCAAATAGGGGGTGGAGAGACGAGAGGGGGAACGGGGGGTCGCAGCGAGACTTGTGGGTATAGGTGGATCTCAGTGGGTCCCCACATTAAAAACAGGTCATGTACCGGTATCCCCATTAAAACCCAACTATTATCTTAAACTCATATAACCCATTATAAGTGGGTCAGGTTATGTGGAACCCATGGGGTTTTGGGTTCCTTGGGGAAATTTTGCCATCTGTAGGAACGAGCACTACTTTAGATTGCATTATAATTTCTCAGTTCGAAGTGTGTCAAAGATAAGCCGGAGATGAGTTAGATGTTCGTCCTTGGTCTTACTAAAAATCAGAATGTCATTAAAGTATACCGCTAAATTTTTTCCAATGAATGGCCGTAGCACATGGTTCATGACTCGCATGAAGGTGTTGGGTGCGTTGGACAGGCAGAAAGGCATGACTAGCCACTCATATAATCCGTCTGGGGTTTTGAAGGCAACCTTTCATTCATGGGAGTCCTTATCGCGAATTTGGTGATAATCAATGTTCTGAAATGCGTTATGCGGTATGCGTTCGGTCAGGGTACCACATAGAGTATAAGCAGAATGCGGGAGCATAAGTGATGCATATGCGTTTTTGGATTTTTTTAAATAAATTCTATATTTTAGACATATATTTAATTAGAAAATATAATCATAATCATAAATTTCATACTATCTAGTTGTGTAGCCTAATAGCTTAAATGTACCAACAGATCATTACATCATGAAAGAAGAAATACATATTTCCCAATCATCTAGAAGAAAAATCAATCAACAAAACCCTAAGTTTATATAATGTACTAGAATATACAAGTAACACAACACACTTACACATGCAGTTCATAGCATGACATTTATTGAATGAACACAATAGTATTAACCACAGTAACACAACACATGCTAGTTCAAAATATAAATAGAAAAAGAACATCTAAAACAAATCAAAACATCAAAATGATACGAAGAAGTCAAGTCAGTAATAAATAGAGAAGAAAAGGTCGTAGGGAATAGAAATTGCTCCCTAGGAAACACACAAATTTGATACTTCGCAAAAGAAAGTATGATATCCAATAAATATCTGCAATAGATTCCCCTGTTATTCAAGACAAAATAAGAATTGTTGCAAGTGCAACATGTTCTAATCTTAGAGCAAAATAGAAGAGAAAAAAAGAGCAAAGGAAAGAGCATAATGAAACATTGATAATTGTAAAATGTAATAGTATATTGTGCACCACTCATTCAAAACAGAATTATTTCTGAGGTAGCAAAATTTCAATGTCTGATCTAAAACCAACTATATAGAAGTTGTCATTTAATTTGGTTGATTTTATTTTAGGTTTTACTTATATTTTTTTAGTTAAGTCACCAAATGAAATGTGGGGCCTAAGCGGCCGCATATGCGGACCACATGCCGCATATTCGCTCCGTGCCCAGAAATAGCACTGCATAGTTATATACGGAGCGACTGAGGGCCGCATACGCATATGCGGCCTCATGCGGGGCATATGAGAACACTGGTGATAAGCGCTACGAAGGTCAATCTTGGAGAAATAACATGATCATGTCAAAAGATCAAGCATGTCATTAAGACATGGAATAGGAAATCAATATTTGATAGTGATTTTATTGACGGGTCGACAATCTAAACACATTCGCTCAATCGGGTTCATACAGATGCGGTCGGTTAGGGAGCGAAGACCCTGGTATTAAATCAATCTCATGTTGAATATCACACAAAGGGGGAAACTCATCAGGAAGGTCAGTGGGTGCATGTCCTTGAACTCATCGAGAAGGCAGACAAGTTCTGGTTGGGGCTGAAAATCGGACGCGGGAGTGGATTCTTTGGTGTATAGCACATACATACATCCTGATTCTCGACTAGCTTCTTCAAGCTCTCGACGAGTGATAAGGTGTAGAGAGTGTTGGGATTTAGAGGATTGAGGGTCTGGTGGTAGACTCTTTTTGATAGGAGAGATGAATCGAGTAGGTTCTAATCGTATGTGTTTGCCTTTGTGCTTAAAGGTATAAACGTTGGAGCATCCCTCATGGTGGGCATTTAAGTCATAAATCCAAGGATGACCAAGAATGACGTGGCCAACATCCATAGGCAACAAATCACACCAAATGTGGTCTGAATAAGCACCTAGAGTGATTGGCACGAGGCAGTGTTGGATGATGGGCAAGCTAATTTGGTTCACCCAAAGGACTTTATGTGGTTGAGGATGGGGCTCTGGGTTCAAGTCCATGCACTTCAGTCCATGGTGTGAAATGATGTTCTGAGAACTGCCACCATCAATGAGTAGTTTACAACTTTTACCAGCGTGTTTGAAGAAGGTCTGGAAGGGAGTGGTGTGATTCCGTTCGTCCCCTTCCGAAGGGGCAACTAAAACACGCATGACCTAAAGAAAAGACAAATCATAATCATAGTTGTAATCAATGTCATCATCAGAAGGTTCAGAGGTAGGAAAAATATTTTCATATTCAATGTCATCCTCACGAGTGGTATCATGAGAATCAGAGGACACAAAAAGAGCACAACGAGGGCATTGGGCAGCTAGGTGGTTCGTGTTGTGACAATGAAAGCATTTACAACCTCGCGGAGGAGGCCAGACTGGAGTTGTGACTACCTCCTTGCCTTTACTGGAGGAAGGGGCTGAAGAACTCTGGGGAGGTGGTTGGGGTAGGGGATAGGCAGAGCGATTTGGGGGTAATGGAAGGATTATTGGTTGAGCGAGTACGTTGTCCAAAACGAGAAAAGGAAGGACCACGAGAAGCGGACTGAAAGTAACTCTCTACCTTTTGGGCACGGTGAAAAGCATCATCCAAGGAGTCATATTGTTGTAACTCCATTTCTCGTTTATTGTCAGGGTGTAAACGGTGCACAAAACGAGTGGCCAGTTGCCAATCAGTGTCATTGTGAATTCAACGGTTCTTAGCCTCCTCAAATCGTTCCATGTACTCTTGAACAGATGATGACCCTTGGATAAGGACCATCCAGTCAGAAAGAAGTTGTCTTTTGTATTGAGAGGGAACATAGCGCTCGCGTAGCTTAGTCTTCATCTCATCCCAAAAGAGGATGGGAGGTTGACTAGTACGCTCCATGTTGCGTTGGACGCCTTGCCAATGTTGCTTGGCTGACCTTTCGAGTTTCATCTTAGCAAACCTAATCCGCTAAGCGTTAGTCATGCCATACCAGTCAAAATAATCTTCCAAACTAGCAATTCATTCGAGAAAAGCTTTGGGATCAAGTTTACCATTAAAAGTGGGGGGCGTCTATTTTATCTCGTCGACTGATATCATTGTGATGTGGTGGATGAGGTCTCAGGTGATATTGACCGTATGGGTTGTGGGGGGAAACAGGTCCACGCAGGGGGTTATGAAAAACATCATGGCCAGGGGCTCAAGGATGAGTGGCCATTGGAGGATGCGGGCCTTGCGAGAGAGCCCATAGTTGGTGATGAGGTGTAGGAGCACGTGGAGGGGGATGTGGTGGTGGTGCATAGTGTGCTTGTGGGGTGGATGATACATGTGTGGTTCCACATATGGGTGTTGTGAATAAGGATCAGGTTCGGCAAAAGGATCAACGTCTCCATAAGGGTTGTAGGCAGGGGGCTCGTGGAGTTGTGGTGAGTAGAATTGTAGAGGAGTAGGGTTCATGGGGCTTTGTGGTCTAAATCACATCATAATATTTTTATTTCGTTGTGTATGCATAAAGTATTGTAATAATATCTACATTTTATGTGTTTGTAAATATAGTTTTGTTTCATCATTGTTTAACAATGCACAATATTAATTTTTAGTGTATTCCTTGTGCACGACTATAGTTAATTATCATTTTTCATATAATATTGTTTAAGTATGAAAAATAAAAATATGTTAGATAAATCATATTTTTGTCACATGGTATGGTGTGGTTACTTTATATTGTGTTTATATTTTTTTGTATAAACCGCGCTGATAATGGTGGTTATATTGTAAAATGTTTTGCATAATGCGATAATAATGTATTGCCATATTATGTTATGGTGTGGGCAATAAATCGTATCCACACCGCTAATGTTTCTTGTCAAAAATGTTTTACATGTGTTTTTTATGAATAATGAAAAATATAATTATATATAAAATGTTTTTAGTTGTTCCAAAACTCGTTTTTCGCTCTTTTTAAGATGGAACTCAGGAACTGTGTTTTGTATGTAAATATGTAACTCACCAGAAGTCATGGAACTTAAGTTCCAACACTTACATTAAACCAATCATGAAAAATTGCTTAAGGAACTCCAGTTCATAAGTTTTCCAGATCACTTACGACAAACCAGTCGGAGCCTAAACTCTAAAAGGGAATAATTCTCATTCATCAATTGTGTCTCTACATGGACGCAGGCAGATAGAGCCTTTATATAGGCTTCTAAAAGGAACGCTAAACGGGTGGTAGCCAATGTGGGACTATACCACTGGACTTTACAAGAGCCCAAAAACGAGAAAAAGGATATAATAAAATTAAGCATGCTTATAAAGCCTAACTAATAACAAGTCGACGCCTACGCTCATAAGTGCGTAAAGGTGGGGCTTGTCCTACATCAATATGAGATAGTAGTAAGTACATGATTAGAATGACTAGTAAATACTTTGCAGCTGTAAGAGCGCAATACACCATTACAAAGTGAATTTGCCAAGTAAATCACAAACATATAGGCTACACCCCTGATATTTGAAGATTAAGCCTTGGGTGGTTTGAGACGTACCAAGTCAAACCACATATTAGTGATTGAGGAATCCCCAAGTTATCGTGTAAGGCCTTAAGGATTATCAGACCCCACCCTGCCTTGATCGATTTGTGTATAAGTATAGTGTGCTTAAAGGCAAGACTACTCGTGGAGTGTGGAAAGGCCGGTCCACAAACATTAGGTCCGCCTAGATACTCAGGTCTGAACACCTATTTAGGGTATAAAGCCCTTGTATCATAATGTATATTACATTCCAAATTGTCACGTATCACTGGAGCTACGGCCTCGACCATGCTCATTCACATAACCATATTGGATGTTGGATAACACAACCTCTAGTCACCCACATTTATTGAACAATATTCAACTGTGGGTTCCTTCTCACTATACAAGACTGCTACAAGAAACCTATTTGCTATCTCAAATTCCAAACACTAGTATAGTTCCTACGGTCTCAGTTTTAGGCAACTACATGATGCATGTTAACTTGATTAATTAAGCCAATTTCTCATGTATCAATGTATCAATCAAGTTACAAAGAAGTCCTATCGATGCAATTGTGACAATAATCAGGCATAACAACTTGAAGATATAAAATGTATCAAGATATATTTCAAGTACCTATCAAGGTACGAATTAACCATCTTTGATCATACCATGGCTCAGCTTCTCAATCTAGCGCACAACAAGACCCAATTAATCGTATAAGGCCATATTAAGGCCAAATACGCGTAGGGATCTCATATCCACCTGCAATTATGCATTTCTACCCACAGTAACAAAATACCTTGCAAAATTTCAGATCCAAACTCATAAGTATGTGAAAGTTGCACCTAGAACAAGATTCGGCCTAAAAGGTCATTTTAAAGCTTAAATGAGTTACTTTTAAGCATCAGGTCTAAGTCCAACAAAAATTCGGTAGCATAACAGTTGGGAAATCATCCTAATTTCATCGTAGAGACACGTGCAAATAGTAGGGAGAGTTGCATAATTCTTTTTCCACAAACATGGTATCAAAATGCCATAAAAAGAGAAATTTTAGGGCATGGATGTACTTGCTTTGAAGTTTCATCCCTCATGCAAGCAAGAGAACATACTAAAACCACCGTGCATCACCATTGAAGAGTAAGGGAAGATGTACAAATTCGTTTTCAGTTCGTAACATAGCAAATCAGTCCATAAAAACTCCACTTTTAGAGCAAGTTGTACCTAGGTTAGGGTTTGCATTGTGAAATTGTAGGCAAAATTTGCATCGAAAGTTATAACACTTGTCTTAGAAGGTGATGAGAATGTGGTCAAGCAAGATCTTCAACAGAAAGCCTCCTATCCACGTCCGAAATAACAACTCAAGTTTGAAGATGACATATCTAAACTAGGTCAAAGCAACTAGGGAAAAAAGAGAGAGAAGAGGGTGCTTTAGCTATATGAGCAAGTTTCCACTATTGAAACCCAGGAAACTCGGCCCAAGGAAGAAGATGAGAGGGAAAGGTAGAGAATAGAGAGCATAGAAGGTAACCTTCTGTGGAAGATGGTTGGAAAGAGGCTACAAAGGCTTGAAACCACCAAAGAAACTTGAATCATCAACATGACAGTGCATGCAAAGCACTTGATCCAAGCTATCGACCTTCAAGCCAAGGTGTTGAGGTTCAACAACTCCTTGTTTGCAACAGGTACCTCGATAGCCAAATGAGGCTAGAGGTCGAGAGGGGTTGGGTATATATAGGAAAAAGTGATGAAAGACTACAATAGCCTCACTTACACCAAGCTATTGAGGGGCAAAGAGAGAAAGGGTATGGAGGTGCTATGGCTCAAGCCATCGAGGCTAACCTTGTTGAAGGTCCTCACAGCTATAAGAGCTATCGAGGATCATCTTCTGTGGAGATGTCGAGGCTCATGTCTTGACCTATCGAGGTCCAAAGGAAAGGCTATGAAGATTACAAAACCAAGCTATCAAGGTGCACAGACATGCACACCTATCGACCCTCACCCATGCAAAAACCTATTGAGTTTTCTCCCATGAGGAAGCCTTGACAGGTAGCCACCCATGGGGCCTTCGGTAGCCAACCTATCGACGGTGGGTAGGTTCTTAGCTATCGACCCTCTAGGTTCAACCAATGAACCTCGAAAGTTAGGAACCAAGGGTTGAAACCTCATCTAAAGGTAATCAAGCATGGATATGAAAGAGAACACATATATGAAAGAGAATATTTACTTATATTATTTGAACTCAAATTGCAAATTTGCAATTAAGTCCTTAATTTTTGGTGAATTTACACATTAGTCCACGAAAGTACTTGAAAATTTGTAAAATAGGGTGAACATAGTGCAAATTGAGTTCTATACATAATTAGAGTTTAAGCTAGGTATGAGCCTTACACAGGATCTAGGCAACTTGCAGTATTTCTTGGACATTGAAGTCGCCAGATCCAAAGAGGTCATTGTTATTTCTCAAAGGAAGCATGCCATTAATCTTCTTGAAGGGACTAGTATGCTAGGGGCCAAACCTCTTGCTGCTCCTATGATCGTAAACTCACTTGTATGTGGATCAAAGAGAAGTTCTTGAAACCCTGTAGAGGTACAGACTTCTAGTGGGTAAGCTTAATTATCTCACAGTAACCATGTTAGACATCTCCTTTGCTACTAGTGCAGTGAGTTAATTTTTGGTTGAGCTGTGTTCGTGTCATATGGAGGTGGTTATCCATATACTTAGATATTTTGAATAGGATTCCTAGTAAAGGTATCCGATATCACAAAAGTGGTTACTTGATGGTCCAAGCCTATTCAGATGTTGATTGGGCAAGTTCTAGAGTTGATAGGAGGTCCGTCACTGGTTACCGTGTATTTTTTGGTGGTAAATCTTGTGTCATGGAGAAGTAAGAAGCAGTCAATGGTTGCCAGGTCAAGTGCTTATTTTGAGTACAGAGCTATGGCGCATGCTACATGTGAGCTCTTGTGGGTCGAGAACTTTCTTGGAAAGCTTGGTTTTCCAGTCAGTAATCAATGTGGTTGAGATGCGATAATCAGGTTGTTGTTCATAATGCATGCAACACTATTTTTCATGTAAGGGCCAAGCACATTGAAGTTGATTGTCATTTTATTAGAGAAAGGTCCAAGACAGGATGATCCAGCTCATACAAGTAAAGTCAGAAGATCATCTAGTTTATCTATTTACCAAGTTGTTGAATGGATGTCGGTTTCAATCTTTTTGTAGCTACTTATGATAATACATGCACCAGCTTGAGTGGGTGTTGAGTTCTAAATACATGTTATACATGGTCAAGTTTTTAGTCTGGAATTAGTCCCACCCTGTGTAATTGGGGGTTGACCCCACCCAAAGTACCTATAGATAGGTGTCCCCTGTCGTTAGCAAACTACAACTTGGGAGTTCGCCATGTTTCTCTACAGCTATGAAGATGCTTATTAAAGAGAATGTTATTTAAATACTGTGAACTAAGTTCTGAATTGAAAGTCTTACTGAGTGGGTGTATGGTTTTTATGAGATGGCCATACAAAGATTATGAAGGATGATTTAAAGAAATTTATGAAAGAAACCACAGCAAGTGCAGCCCCCCCCTCCCCACACACACAAAAAAAAAAAACACAGTTACGCCCTTTGCTATTTTATGAACTTATTGCTCTTTTAGTTTCTATCATGTTTAAGAAAACAGCAATACCATGCAATTTGTGTAATTGAGTTAATCTAACTGTGTGTGGCCTATACATTATTGGCCTTTCATCCTTGTATAGACACTTTTAATTGTTTGTTAATTGAAAGATAATTGCTGCATTCTCTATCTGGCATGAATTTACGATGCTCCTGGAGTGATGCAGTCTATGTGAAACTGCTCTCTGCAACTTCCTTAGCTCTCCTTTTCCTACTCATTCCAGTAGTGCTGCAGACTGCCTCATTACTTTCCTGTCACCCTTTTGCTTTTATCTTGCTGTGATCTGCTCTTTCCCCATTACTCCTTATTGTGTGGTGCCCATTTAGGTTCAACTTCTCATTTAGATGTATTATCAATCTGTTACTGAAAGAATACTAGTTAGACATCATATCAATCTTATTAAAAGTATCCTATACGAAGTGCTAATTTTATGAGTTTGTGGTCATCAATTTGAAATCAGATCTCGTAACTTGCATATACCTCTAATGTAATTTCTTATCATTCCTTATCATGCGGTGTCATTTGGATGTATAATCAATTTGTTACTAAAAGAGTTACTAGTTAGACGCCATATCAACCATACTCAAAATATCCTATTTCAAGTGCTAATTTCATGAATAGTTCAGATTTCAGAGAATTATGTGTTTGTGGTTATCAATTTGAAATCAGACCTTGTAACTTGCATTGCCCACTATTTTAATATCTGAAATTTGCATTGTGGTCCCTGTAGCATCTGATTTAGCTGCTGCATATAATCATCCTACAACATATGATGAAAAAAATTCTACGAAAAAAATAATTCCTTGAATCATGGATTTATCCAAAAGTCAAACTGAAGAATAATGTATTTTAACAATGAAAAATGGGAATGCCATGTAGTTTGTGTAGAAATTAATGTAGAAAAAGACACCTCCTGCGGATTGACATTCCAATAAACTTGAGACGGTAACATTCTGCTTTAAAATAAAAGCCAGCCAGCGTCTAATTGCTTTCAGTTCATCTGAATGCAACTTTTTTTTTTCATATGGACTCTTACGTTTTTAGACATCTTCAACTGAAAGACTAAGTTTCTGTCGTTGATTATTTTTCGATAAAACTAGAAATCGCTCCAAAATTTTGTCCACTGATGCAGTCATAAATTAACTCAAAAAATATAGATCTTTGTTGGGCTGGTACGGAGACATGTTATCTTTCTCTTCCTCTGAAATCTGCTTTTTTAATTCCTGTTGCTTTTAAAACTTAAATTTGCAAAATGCTTAGTGCTACCGACCGGTTTGTTTGTTGGTAATCCAACTTTGGCAGTGTCCAACATCTGGCAGTCTTTTGTTTCATTTTAGGTATCGAAAGTGTCTGATGTTGTGTCCGTGGGAGAGCAGCTCTCAATAAAGTGTATTGGTATGGATGTTAGAGGCAACATTAAGCTTTCTCTGAAGGCTTTGTTACCTCAACCTAGCCTTAAGGATGATCAACCGAGCGGCCCACTTCTTGAAAAGAAAGCAGAAATTTGTGCATCTACTGCCGACAATTCGACATCAGCAGCAACAGAGGGCACTGAAATTGGAGAAGGTGAGTTTGACAATTTAGGTTCCTCGTCACAGCCAGAAGTTGTGATTCTTCAAGCTGCTGAGGAAAGCAGTGGCAAAACTCTTAATGCTCCATCAAACACGTGCAAGAATATTGAATCAAATCCCAGAAGCTTTAACATTGGAGAGGAATTGACAGGAATAGTGTACCAAGTACGCACACATGGTTTGGTACTCGATTTAGGTGGTGGGCTTCGAGGAATGTATAAATTTGAGGTACTTTTGTCAATTCTAACCTTCCATATGTTAATATCCTTAAGAATTGAATATTGCTTCCAAAAGTCCTTTGGTTTACAGTTGCTGCTTTACATCATATTATGTCTTTGCAGGGAAATGGCAGGAGAGATTTCAGTGTTGGTATGAAGCTTGGTGTAAAATGTTACAGTTTCTCTGCCAAAGGAATACCATACATGTCATTGTTGAATGACTGACCGGGAACTTCATGTGCTTATTCAACGTCCAGTAGATGGCCGCTGATTACAGCAGTATGATGCATGATACTGCATAGAAAATATCAGGTAGATATTGGTTTTGGATTAGGAGATTATTGCTCAGCCACTTAACCATTGGGAAGGTTTGCAGTCTGTCTGAATAATTCAGTAGTGCCTCCAATTGAAGTGAGCAGCGCCTTCGTTTTGCTGGAATGAATTCTAATTTTGATGTCGCTGGGAAAGCTGGGACAGGCTTGTTACGTCTAAAGCTTATTGATTCTGGCATTGTGCGTATTTGGCATTTGATGGTTAATTAATTGATGCTGCTAAAGCTAACAGAATAACTAACCACATAATTTTGATGTACTGTGAGAAACGAAGCAAAGTTTAGTATATCATTTATGCAAAAGTTGTCTTTTTGCTGCAGTCTTGCCATGCATCTGAACAATCGCTCCTCTGTAATTCTCCTGCTCCTGTTGCTAATGTAGTTTAAGTTTTGTTTACCATGGACTTGATGAATCTGTTGCCTACCCTCCATGAATTTGGTATAGGGTTAATTGCTTGGTGGTCGAATAACAGCTGCTGCTTGCTTCTGGGGAGTGAAAATCTCATGCCACAGTTAGAGAAACTGAACTCCATGATTTCTGATTAAAATTTCTAAGGCCCATTACTGGCCGAATGCTCAACAGGCCTTTATGTTCATTGTCATGTACAAAAAGTTGGTGTTTTTGATGTACTGTACTACGGACTTTGCTGAATTGGTTTGGGTGCCCTTTTCAGTTTAGTTGTGTGGACTAGTCAACATGCTGAAGTATTCAATTGAGGACGGACCAATAAAGTAGTGCAGAATGCGTGTTCATAGCTTGTGTAAATGTTTGCTCATCTGCATGAATGTAGAACTTCTATGTCATCGATGATAGAGAGTGTTTCTTATTTTTCCAAGAATGGTTATATTCTTGGCCAAGTATATTTAATTGTATTTCAGTTGACGCTTGTATGCTTATCACATTATTCCTAAGTTGTAAATATTATGAAGCTGGTGCAAGTGTTCCCTTTATTGGATGTGAGCAGCCGTGACGCATATCCTTGCGTGTATTCAGTGGTGACACTTTGCAACACTCTTTTGCTGATTGCGATGGTTGTTAGTGGTCATAACATGGGCCCTAGTTTGCTTTAGAATTTGTATTGTCGAGAACTACTAGTGGGTTGGACGCAATTATAGGTTGTCCTGATCATTAATCATTAATCTTTGGCAAAAAAAAAAATCTTTGGCATATCTTTAGGTTATATGTAATATGCCTCTTTTGATAGGTGGTTAAAGCTTGATGCAATTTTAGTGAACAAGTTGTAGGGTCTATTTCCCCATCAATGCTAATTTGGATATATTTCCTTGCTAGATGTTTGTCTTGATTGGTAGTACTAATTCATTATTATGTCCAATAACAGAGCTAATGCTTTAAAATTGAAATATAAGTTCCTTGATTTTTAAAATTAGCATGTCATAAGATCCTTCATTTCTTATGCACTTCCCCGTTTCTAGAGTATGAACCATATTCCAAGGGATACTCATGTTGATTGTGCATCCACTTACCTATCGTGTAACTTCCAAGTTATATGAAGATTTGCTTTAATCCATTGTGCAAGAACATTTCTTCAAATCACTTTCTTAATATGTGATTTCGTTGTTGTTGTGATCCATTGTCAGTAGTCTGAGGAGTTCGTGATGTATGCAACCCAATGTCCACTACCACAGTCTCCAATTAATAAATGAAATTATATTCTTGTGCTAAATGTTGGAAATAATTGTTGATAATGTTGTTTTGTATGGTACTTGAGCCACACAGAAAGGCGGCCTTTAGAGTTTTTAGAGGTGATACAAAAAAGGTGTGTTGAGTAGAGGAAGAGTAATTACTTGGTTATTAAATTGCATGAAACCTTAACTTTCTACATTTTCATGTTTAATACAAATTTTGGTAGTCATTGTTGTTTCCTAGGTGCAAATTCTCATGGATATAATTACTTTTAATTGTATGTCTTGTAATAAAGACCAGTTGTGCAAGGGTTGCTCGAGATGGTATTAACATGTGCAACACAGAGTGACAAATACACCTATCCAAAGTAACAACATTGTGTGATGTACAATTAAAAAAGAAAGAAGAGCCATACCCAAATTAACTTTGAGAAGAGCTTATGATGAGAGGGTTTGAATCTTTATATTAAACAATAATATGCTCCATCACACAACTAATTTGAATAGAAGGATCCATATAGTTGACCCCAAGGATTGAGGCTCATATGATGATGAGATGACAATGACATGGCTTGTTCGATTGGCTATTGGTTTTGTGCTAAGAGAGAGCGTAGTGTACTTTTGAGAATTCCTTGAGGTGATTTGTTTGACTTGAGTAAATCCTCTAGTATTACTAGAAATGGTGATGATTTGGCTGACCACAATGCCTTAGTAATTCTCAGTTTCCTTTTAGAATTCACATGCGTTTTGTCAGTGAAAGTGTGAATTTTGTCACGAATAAGTTCCATATTTCATAAGAAGGCCATGCTCGAATGATTGTAGTTAATAGGCTGCCTTTGAGCTTATCTCTTTACCGTTACACAACTTCAAATTTACTTTTGTTCATTGCAATTCTCCAAACATATTGTAGTGAGAAGGGTCAATTTAAGCATGTTATTCGATGAGTTGGGAACCTATTTTGAAGTGTACTTTTATGGATATTTGGAACATGATGTGGTTGATTTTATAAAATGGTCATTTTTTTTGCTACTATATCCATTGGAGTTGTTGATCATGCTAGATCTATACATTTTACTAGCATTAGTGTCCAGTCACAAATAGCACATATTAGATGCAACTACCGATGTGATAAATTGCAATTGTTTAATATGGGCAACTCATATTTTCTATCTTGTCATGTGCAAATGCTTTGGACCCCAAGGCCCAAGAATCATGTTAGTTTTCTCTTTTTCACTTCTTTATTGAATTTTCTACCCTTTAGATATGCAATTAGTTTCATTCTATATGAGATTTGGGTATATAGGTGCTAGGCCTATACCAAGAATTCATAACATGAAGAATTTGTAGCAAGTCTTTGTTAAAATGCTCTCGTAGCTCGCTTTAGCAATAATCACATGTATTTGTATGTTTGCATGTCTACACATCAACTTATGTCATATTTGTCTTTAGTTTCGTACTTTCCTTTAGTAAGGCTCTAAATTCTTTTGTAGTTATTTGAAATAATAGACAAATGCCATCAAGCACAACAGCTAGAACGAATGCTATCAAGCAAAATGACTAGAATAATGGCTAATTACTTCAGGAACGACAAGGATGATGTAGAGTTAATTTATATGTTTATTATGTTTTATATAATTGTTTGCCTAATTAATACCAAAGGTTGAACACCTTGCATATGACAATGTTAGTTTGGTGATTGCAAATATGAGTCAAAGGCTTACAACATGAGTATTGTGTTAATTAATTGAAATATGTTTAGATTCATATTGTTCATTATAGAACTATATTTTATTTATCTTTAAGAAGAAAGAAACACCTTTCCTCATATTACTAAAAAAGATGAGAAATTTTTAGATTAATCTAGAAAATAGGGGTTGCGGGTGTAAATGTATCCTTGGTTGAGTTCACAGATGGTCGTCATATATATATATGATGCTTGAACATCATTCCCATTTAATTAGCTCTCAGTTTACAAGACCCATGTGTATTTAAGGATGGTTCTTATATAGTTTTTGTTTGACTGTGATCTTGGGTGAATTTAGCCAGGTTTATTAGAGCTTGATTCATTACTTGTATAGCCACTTTCCAATGTTGATTTGTTTCAATGACTTTTCACCATTTATATACATTTAACTTTCATTACACATTATGCATGTCCTCTCTTTTTCGAAAAGTCATTGGATGTAAAGGATACTATTGTTAGAGAAAGATTCACTAGAGCTTGCTTGCATGAAACAAAATGATTAGATGGACCATTTAGAGAGATTACAAACAATGGGTAATACAACTGTAGGCATGTTTTGATAAACGTTGATTTTGTGTAGGATTGGTTGTATCTTTGAATGGATTGATGAGAAAGTGATGGCAATTGAGTTTGTTCTTGAGGGTATCACAATCATTCCTTTTTGTGTTTATCTCCACATATTGGATTTAATGAAGAGGCTAAGAAGGATGTTTTAGATAGCATGGATGACTTGATGTTATATATACCAATGATGGAAAATATTAATGACAGTGTCATTTGGAGGACCATGTTGACAAGGTGCATTTTCAATTCATTGATGGTTGTAGGAATGCCTGAGATGGAATTTACATTACAATTTCAATTGATTCATTTATGGTAGTGGAAAATGTCCATTTGAGTAAACAAGGATGACATTTATTTCAAGATTGGTAGACAATATCAAAATTGGTTGTTTATTTACAAAATGAGTGCATCCAAAAGTGTACAAGGATTGTGAAGTGATATTAGGAGAGTAATTCACAACCCAACATATCATTTCATTTTAATATTAAGAATTTATCCAATGGAGGTAAACGAAAGGGTGCTTGGAGGAATCAAGTGGTAGAACTTGGGAGAACAGAAAATAATGTTTTGTGAAATACTATAAAAAGAGGACATTTTGTGGTCATATTATGAAGTTACTACCATATCCAACGACACTGTTTTCTTTTTCTTCAAAGAAGGATCTAAAAATGCTATGGGATCATCCTGAATAAGAGAAATTAGTATAATGAAGAAAAAAAACACTATCAACTTAATTGGATTTTTCCTAGTAGCTAAAATAAATTTGGGTTAAAATTCTCCAAATAATAAAAGGTGACAAAGATGTGAGCTACATAAAATCTTACTTAGGGTAGAATAGTGATAAATCAAATTGCCTTTTTAGTGGAAGAATAGTACCATTCTATGGATTTTATTAAGGGAGAAATATGATGCTACAGAAAGTACATAGGTACCAAGAATATCATTATTCATAATAAGAATCTTAGGGAAATATGTTTGCTTTCAATGTGAATTCCATAAAACACATATCAGAAAACCATTTTGGTATCACACGTAGGAGAAGGAATATAGAAAATTTTCTTCTTGTAATAAGTTGGTGAAGTATTATAGAGTAAGAATATATTTGATTTTTATTCATATAATTAGGATTATAATGATGTAATACATTGGCTTGACTAAATGCATGCATGATAACTCAATTGTAAGTGTTCTAAAGGAGGGACACCAATATTCCTATTGTAGTTGGGGTACGTGAAGAATCAGAACTGAGCCTATATTTGTTTGTTCTCGTTGTGGATGAGTTGGCAGAGTAAGTTAAATGATATTCATTAGTCCATGTTATTTATTGATGGTATTTTACATAATAACAAACCTACATAAAAGATTGAGTTATAAAGTTGAACTTTGGAGAAATTATTGCAATTGAATATGTTCAATATTAATAGAAGAAAAATAGAGTATATGCATTGTAATTTCACCCACTCTAGAATTATGAGTGGTGGGGCCAGGTTGGATGAGGGTGGATAAGAGTTGTTACCTGGGTATTATTCTTTGAATGGATTGCAATGTTTCAGATGATGTTTGCCACAAGATAAGTTTAAGATGGTTGAAATGGAGGAGTGCAAGTGGAGTACATGTGATAAGAAGATCCCTCTTAGTTAAAACAAATACGTCTTAAAGCTTAGATGAAAAGGCACCACAAAAAAGAAAAGTGGGCTAGCTCGAGGTCTAACTAGAGATTGAGCGCTAAATTTAGAAAATTGACGGAGGTGGTTCACGTGACATCAACATGCATTTATTATAACTTGATATTTAGATCTTAGAAATTTTCAAAAACTTGTATAAATATTTTTAATCTTTGGGGGGGGATTTCCATCAAGTATTCCAAGAGAAATCATGGATGGTTCACATTGATTCCCCGAGCTAAACATGGAGTCAAATAATTGATATATGATGAATGTATATGGATACCTTACTTTCATGATGGATGCATTAATGTTGGGAACAGGGGCTGGTAAACACTGCCACATTTGACTTTGTTGTGACCAATAACATGGATTAATCAAATACGATACACTTCTGCTATGGCATACATGTGAATTTCCAAACGAGATTGCATGATGACTTTATTTTGAGATGCTTCTGAAAAACCAAAGCCACCTCTTTGTCCTTGATTTGTTCCATAAACTACGTCATAATTTTAAGGAAAAGAAGGCTAAATACGGCCATCATAATGGATGGTAGCCAATAGGTGGAGGTCAAGATGAGATCATTTCTCTAAGGAATAATGAATTGATTTGTAATACGTGATCCGTTGGTTGTCTTGTTGCAAATGATAGAGCCACTTTTGGAAAATTGATTTTAGATGAGTAGGATAAAATTACATCCACTTGCTATCCATATTTTGTAATTGTGTGACACCGAGTGGTCCCAAGCCCGGGTATTTTATGCAAATGTAGCAAGTCTCAAGCTGGATAAAGGAGGAGGGTTGGTGGTAGGTTGACAGTCATCCATAAAACTTTATCACTTTTTCTATGACATGGATCCTTATAAAATTTTTGTTGGAGCGTCCTTACCTAGTGACGCACTGCATCGACACCCGGGTGCAGTGATAAATATGCAAGGGGTTTTGACATAGCGACACTCGGTTGTGTTGAAGGACAAGTAAGGGTTTCCACATCTTGGACTGGTGTGGGTAAAGAAGCTAGTCCTGCTGCATCATCGCCCGGATGTAGTGAAAAATATGCAAGGGTTTCCACATCTTGGACGAATGTGGGTAAAGAAGCTAGTCCCGCTGCATCATTGCCCGGATGTAGTAAAAAATGTGCAAGGGCAACATTTTTTATGAAGGCAGGTAAAGAAGCAAGTCCAAGAAAAAAAGTTTAGAGTTGGATCTTAGAATATTGGCTATTTGACAGGAAAATATTTGGAGATAGTAGATACCATGATGAGAAGAAAAGTCAATATAGCTTGCTTACAGGAAACTAAGTGGACAGGGAAACATTGTAGAGAGATTGGAGACACAGGAAACAAAATCTGATATACATGCATTGAAAAATATAGAAATGGTGTATATATTATTGTTGATAAGATGTTGAAGGATGATGTTGTCAAGATCACTAGGATGGGTGATAGAATCATAGCTATCAAGGTCGTTCTTGGGGGAAAGATTTTTAACATTATTAGCGCTTATGCCCCCCAAGTTGGCCTTAACGAGGAGGCTAAGAATGGTTTTTGGGATAACATGGATGAATTGATGTAAGGAATACTGACAGAGGAGAAGAGCATTATTGGGAGTGATTTAAATGGCCATGTGGGGAGTAGCAATGAAGGATATGAGAGAGTTCATGGTGGTTTTGGATATGGCAACAGAAACAGAGAAGGAGAGAGGATTTTAGATTTTGCAGTTGCATATGATGTGATTTTAACAAACACCCATTTCAAGAAAAGACAATCTCATAAGATTACTTTCAAGAGTGGGCACAATTGTAGCCAAATTGATTACCTCCTTACAAGGTGGGAGGGTCGTAAAGTATGCAAGGACTGTAAAGTGATTCATGGTGAAGAACTCACGACCCAACATAGTTTGGTGGTTTTAGATATTAACATGAAGATCAATAAAGGCAAGCATAACAAAAATCACGATAGTAGGATCAAGTGGTGGAATCTTAAAGGAGAAAAGAAATTGACCTTTCATGATAAACTCATCAAGGAGGGAACTTGGAGCTTAGAGTTTGATGCCAATACTATGTAGCATAACATGAGCTCCTGCATAACAAAAATTGTCAGAGAGGTTTTGGGGGAGTCCAAAGGTTGTAGGCCTCCACAAAAAGAGACTTGATGATGGAATGATGAAGTATAGAAGGCTATTAAAATGAAAAGGGAGATCTATATGAGCTTGCCCAAATCTCGAGATGACGCAACGTTCCAAAGATACAAGCAAGCAAAGAAAGAAGCAAAAAAGGTTGTTCAAGAAGCAAGGTCTAGATATTTTGATGATATTTATAAGAAGTTGGACACTAGAGAAAGGGAGAAAGATATATAAAAATGGCTCGTATAAGAGAAAGGAAAGGAAGAGACTTGATTCAAGTAAAATGCATCAAGGATGAAGATAGTAGAGTGCTAGTAAAGGACAATGATACCATGAACCAACAGAGAAATTACTTCCATAAGCTTTTCAATGGAGATGTTGTAAATAATGTTAGAGACTCGTGTGACAGGGATACAAGAGATATCATTTACACATGATGAGTTTCACATTTGGAGGTCAATAATATCTTGAAAAAGATGAAAACAATAAAGGCATGTGGACCAGACGGTATTCCCATTGATGTATGAAAGAGTATGGGGGATGAAGGAGTTATGTGGTTGACAAATTTATTTAACAAGATCATGAAGACAAAAAAGATGGCGAATGAATGGAGAAATAGTACTATAGTCCTCATCCACAAGAACAAAGGTGATGTTCAGAGCTACACAAACTATAGAGGTATCAAGTTGATGAGTCACATAATGAAGCTTTGGGAGAGAATTATTGAGCAGAGGCTAAGATCTATAACATAGATATCAAACAACCAATTTGGTTTCATGCCTGGTAGATCAACAACATATGATATTTTTCTGATAAGGAGGCTTATGGAGAAGTATAGGGAAAGAAAAATAGATCTTCACATGGTTTTTATCGATTTAGAAAAGACTTATGATCGAGTACCCAGAGAAGTGTTATGGATGGTTTTGAGGAAAAAGGGTGTGACAATTCAATACATTGACTTGATTAAAGACAATTATGGTATCTCTACTGCTAGTGTGAAGACCCCTGGAGGTGAGACACTAACATTTCCCATCACAGTTGGGGTACACCAAGGATCCACACTCAGCCCATATTTGTTCGTTCTTGTTATGGATGAGTTGACAAAGAATGTTCAAGTTGATGTTCCTTGGTGTATGTTATTTGTTGATGATAAAGTTAAACTTTGGAGGAAGGCCCTGGAATCAAATGGATTGATGATTAGTAGGAGAAAAACTAAGTATATGCATTGCAATTTCAGCCAATCTTGTAGTGTGAATGGTGGAGCCAAGTTGGATGGAGTAGATATACCAAAATGTGATAAATTTCATTACTTGGGCTCTATCATTCAAACATATGACGATGTCAAAAATGACGTTTGACATAGGATAACTGTAGGATAGTTGAAATGGAGGAGTGTAATTGGAGTATTATGTGATCAGAAAATCCCTCTCGAACTAAAAAGCAAGTTTTATAAAACTACTATACGGCCGGCCATGCTCGATGGGAGTGAATGTTGGGCAGTGAAGAAACAAGGACTAAACAAGATGAACGTGGCTAAATGCGTACGTTGAGATGGATGTGTGGGAAGACAAGAAAAGATCGCTTGAGAAGTGACTATATCAGGAATAAAGTGGGGGTGACGAGCATTGGGGACAAGTTGTGTGAGGGCCGACTCAGATGGTATGGACATGTGCAACACAGACTGACTAATACGCCTATACGAAACAATACTATTGGGACAAGTACAATTATTAGAAGAAGAGGAATACCTAAATTAACATGGGAAGAGCTTATAAAGAGATATTTTGAATCTCTACATCTCAACCAAAATATGACCCATGATAGAGTTGAATGGAAAAGAAGGATCCATGTAGCCGACCGCAACATAGTTGGGATTGAGGCTTAGTTGTTTTTGTTGATGATGATGATGATGTGATACCGAGTGGTGCATACAAATCAAAGTTCTTTCTCCCTTTAGATGTTTAACATGGTCAAGATCGAGTGGCAATACCAAGCAATCCTATAAAGGTGAAGCATATGCCGGGATAGTCTAACCATAATGGCATTGGTGATGTTATATGTTTTACAATACCGGTTAGTTCCCCCAATCCATATTTTACAAATATAAGAGTCACAAAAATTACCTTTACACACAATGAAGTGAATCATCAATAAATATTATTTACTGTTTTTCTCAAAATCAATCATGTAAGACAATGGCAAATAACCTCTAAAACCCAATGATCCTTCCACTTAAGATGTTTAAAGTGACAACTACCTCACTAACACTAGTGGTTTAGGTAGCACAAATTCTTCTAAAGGGGTTGTTGTTACCATCTAGAGCATAAGACTCTGACATGCTTGGACATGGGTCCCAATTCTCTATCTTTCTTTTAGCCTATATTTGGCATAGAAATGGGATAATCCAATCTTTATTGAGTTAGTTGGTGATACTGGAATAATCCAATATGGATTGAGTTCAGTTTCCATTTGGTAGCCCAGTCTGATTCTAGTCTTATTCTATTTGGCCAGCCTCCAAAATTATAGGGTTAAATCCTAGTATAGTTTGATTCTAGTCTGATTCTATTTGACTAACAACCAAAATTGTAGGGTTTGGTCTTAGTATAGTCTGATTATAAGCTGATTTCTATTTGGTTGGTCCTCAAAACTGTATGGTTCAGTCTAATTATGGTCTAATTTTGTTTGAAAAGCGAACTGGATTATAGGGTTTGGTTTGGTTACATACTTAGTTTTTTTCCCTTATCTAGTCGTTGAAACTATCTCACAGCAAAACATCAAACTGCATCAATGAGTCATTTACTTAGCATGAACGTCAATTACATAATGAAGCATTAAGCCATGTATTTGACAATCAAAATGATATGTAAGTCAGAGTGAAAGGTAAATTGACATGGTCATATTACAATTATGTGACTTGTTGTCTCTTATCAAGCATCGTACATTATTGACTTGATTGCTCTAAAATATGGTCACCTACTATGTGTCATTATATATAGCCCATGATCAATTTCAATTAATATTTGTCTCCCTTCTACATAATCTAGTTTAGGTCTACAACAATGGTTGCACCAAGACCATCCGCCAACTCTGATAATTTCTTCACATTGTTAGAACCTTAGTTTTATCTAACCATAACTTTTTTTGTTGCACAATTATTGTGAGACAAAATGATGTAACAAGTTGTTGCACAATTTCTACCCAATCTTCTTCAAAAAGTTTATTATAAATCTACACCTTTGTATCCTTTTCTAACATCACTTGGATGAGTTCTCTTAACATGTTGTATGTCCATGTGATACTTGTCATATACATATGAGAAAAGAAGTATACATTTATTATCGATAAACAACATAAATTAAAAGAAATAATTAAAAACAACAAAATATAGTTTTATACAGAAAACAAACTACTTCAATTGGAATTAGTAAAATAAAATATGTAGTACATGTAAGTCTATGATTTGTCGATCCACTAAGTTATAACATATTGGACATGATATCATGAGCTTGGTGATGGAGTTGGTGAAAGAGTGTATCAATTTATTTCTTCTAATTTGTTAACTTTATTAGATAGAACATAGTATATTTCCATGTATACTCTAAACTCTATTTTAGCATCAATGTTCATATGAACAAAATCACAAAAGTTCATCACTTGACACCATACAACATTGCACTCTTCTGAAATCAATTTAATCTATGCATGTATTGATTATTTCATATGTGTAGTTTCTAATGCTTGCTGAAAAAGAACATACCTCAGTTCCGTATGTAGGTAATGTTGTTATTTGTTAGTACGGTTGGTGTTCTAATAGTACTTAAACTTATGATCAATTCTTACAACATAAACATAATATAGCTCTCCAGGTCTCTCACTTAACACCTTGAATTGAAAACTCACTACCTTTTCCTTATTAATCCAAAGTGTTGCAATTTCCAATAGTTTCATTGTAGACCCTGTGATGCCATACGTAGACAATTAAGTCATAAGATTGTTATATTCTAGTAAAAGTCTTCACTACCCTTAGCACATACAAGCCATACAAGGAAAACTACTGTTAATTGTTAATAAGCTATAAAGTAGAATACATTGATGTCCAAAACAAAATGTAATGCAAAAATAATACGAAATTATTTCCTTTTGTAATAGAACATAAATGAAATAAAAATATAAGTGTTGTTTTAGGAACTATTCCATCCATCCTCATCACCTAAGTTTCCACTATATATGACTAGTATACTTTAGTTTATTACATAGACAATCACACCTACTATGCGACTCATCTATATCTACAAGGCGCCTTGTAGTGTCTACTTTTATAGAAGTAAGGTGGTTGAAAAATATTGACCAGCTAGATGAAATGCTCCTTGCGAACAATAGTTGGCTCATCATTTCCTCCCTCACTGCTTTCAAAGTTGTGATGTTGTGTTGATAACGATGCATCAATATCCTCATTGTGTAGGTGTTTGGGGTGAATACCTTGCCACAAGTGTAGTACACTATATGAGGATTGTTGTCTTCAAATCTACCATCGCTTCCATCTGCTTGGTCCATGTACACTCCAATAATCCAAGGCAACCTAGATTAACAAGTTGGTGTTCCAGTAGTCATCACCTGATATTATTCATGTGTTGCTAATGTAAAGTACTACAATCTTTAGCTGATTGTGATATGTGTAATCGTATATGTAAAACGACATCATGCTTAAAGGAAACCAACAAAAGTAAGTCATCTACTAAAGCAACATGTAATTCTTTGAGATAAATGGGAAACAACTAACAATGGCCTATCGTGTATCCCACATACTAGTGACAACACCCTCCTTTATCTTGTCCCCCTACTCCTAGTGAAACTTAAGTTGTGAGGTGATCGGGTATTCATTCATCTCCTTCTTGATTGACTTCATCCATTTCGACTTCTTCCTCATTTTTTTCATTTGGTAGTTGATGTCTCTTTATAAAATTGTATAGTACACAACAAAAACATACAACTTTAGACTGTCGAATTATTCTAAACATTGGTTGTTGTCTAAGTGTGACAAACCTCCTCTTAAACATGTTGAATACTCTCTCAACTGAGTCTAGTAGTTGTACATGTTGATGGTCCAACATCTCCTATTTCTTATTGTATGAACGTCGTGCCCCTCTCCCATACCCAGACATATGGTAAGATGTATTGAGGAATGGTCCAACATGTTGAGATGTGGTGTCATCTCTGAGTCTACCAAATACTATTGAACCCTTTGTACACTTTTTAGTAATGTATGCTAATAGAGCCAATCATACGATGATTGACATGGCATATACCATGAGGGATTTGATCATAAAGGCAAGATTCCAATTCCTTATATTTCATTCAGTTATGAGATAATGAGAAAACATTATGAATGTCTAAAGAAAGACAATACTCAATGATGTATGCCTTCAAGTACGTGACTTGCAGAATGAGATAATACAAATGTTAAGAGTATGTGCATTCTTATTATGTCCCTAGTCGGATGTTATTGTGGAAGGTAGATAGATACCAGTAACACATAAGACTAGAGTACGGGTTAGTTGATGACACAATCTCATTTGTCATGATATGGCAATATCAAACCAAACATACATATACATGTTAGGGAACAATGTATTGGACAGACCCACTTTTAGAAGTGACACATGGAAACCATCATTGGTGGTCATAGTCATTTCTCATAGTGAAGGTGGTGATTGTGATTCTTAGACCTGAAATCACTGCACTCATTACATGTCGTTGGATATACTTTGACATCATCGAATGTAATCCTAAAATACAGGTTGCCATAAAGGTGATGATTGGGTAGCTTTGACACATGGGGATAGATTGTGAGTGATAGAGATGGGATTTGTCCCTCCTACTAGAGTACGATATATGGATCACTTGATAAGTGAGACTAAGAAAAGCATGTGCATGCACATGTGAATCAATATATGATATTGAGGTCACATTATCTCAGACATTCAACTCTTGGTTCAAGGAATATGGGTTGAATGTTGAGAGGAGGATATTTCCATGCCTTGAGTTCACTCTATATATCAAAGACAAAGGAATTATACAATCACTGCAACACCTTACACATTGTAGGTTGAAGTCATCCTTCAACTTTCCATTCACTTGGGTAGCACTGATGTGTGACTAGGCATCGCGCTCTGCTTGTGATGTCATAAATTATTATGAACATTCATTGCCAACGTGATACAAGATCTATAGGGTCACATACAAAGAAACTCATAGAAGAGCAGTTTAATCTTGAATAATGATTATATTGATTAGTAAAGTGTTTAGGTACTCAATTCACATAATGAATCAACTGACTACACCCCATCTGATCGTCTCACATGGTGAGATGGTCATTTGGTGCACTAGACAATCGTATCAAGTGTTGAGATGGCCGTTTAGATTGTCAAGCTGGTCAAAAGTTGAATTGGCTAAGTTCTGCCCAAATTGAGGTATGAACCAATCGGCTTGTCTCAGTTCACCATACAACCATCTGGGTGAGTGATATGACCGAACCGCGTGTGCAAGATTGCTTAGATCGTGAGGAAATTCGATTAAAATAAGGAGTTAGTGTGGACATCATGTTGTGCGTTAATTGGATTCAAATTGTCAAATTCATATGTGATTGGGAAACTACCAGACGATCGTCTCACCGAGCGAAATGACAATCTCGACAGACAAACAACCATCTGGGCTGCCAGACAATCGTTTTCAGATGTCACGGGTTGCAAAAATTCAACATCTTCCGGTCCCCTCTACTCCCACACAGATCCCAAATAGACTGGGAACCCTAGCCCTAACCCCGCCTATAAATAGAGGGGTACTGGGGGCTTCCCAGAGCATAACACAAACAATTGAGAATCAATTACTCTGATAATTATTGTCCTCTCTGGTTGTGGTAACCAAGAGAGCCCGAGCAAGTCCTACCCTACTAGGGTAGGATAGCTACTGGAGAGAACAACTAAGGATCATTATTGTGGGAGATTTAGTTGGTGGCTAGTACGCCAACGGGAGGGACAACTCCTTCGAGTTCATTCTAGTAGGACGATAAGAGTTCTAGTTGGTCTGTGTGGACTACTCTAGAGGCAAGAGTCCTTTGGCTTCTTCTAGGAGAATAAGGTTAGTCTACAGTTTGTGGAGAGACCACAAGAGTCACTGCAGAAGTTGATCCAATCCGCAGTCTGTGGAGAGACTGCATAAGTCACTGCTTAAGCTGTCAAGTCTTCCATTCTTGGTGAAGATCGGGAGCTACACAGACATTGTCCAAGAGCAACTTGAAGATAGTTGCAACTTGTAATAAGCTGTAGTCACTGGACTTGCTCTAGGACCAGGTATAAACTTGTTAAACCATCCTTTTTATTTCATAATAGTTGACGTGATCTTGTTGTTATGGGAATACAGATAGATACAATTTGTATATCCACTACCTTACTCTGTGCCCGTATTTCCCAACTATGGTATCAAAGCCACATCAATTTACTATGTTTTACGATAATCGATATTATTGAATTTTTAGTTTTATCATTTTGCATGCGATGTGTATATTTAAACTATCTCATATGCATATCCGATCAAAGGCCACATAATCCCAAACATATATATATATATGCAATTTACACACATCATCCTGAAAGAGAATTTTGTAGTGTATGTGTAGCATGGTTATGGCCTAAACCCAATATATGTATGTGGTTGGATGGTTTGATTTTTATTCCTATTTCATCTCAGTCTGTGTACCGAGCCTCTACCTCCTTATTCCCAATGTAAAGTTAATTATTTCCTACCTTTTCTCCCCTCAAATGTAACTCGAGCTTTCCCCTTACTATGTAATAAAGTAGCAATATGATAGTTTTCTTTCTTTCAATGATGAAGAATATGATCATCGCCAGACGAAAAGTTTGTGAGACAAGTCAATCGTCTGAAGGACCATGGAGGACAAAACAAAGGAGCCAGACAATTGACTGGTGGGTCCAACTGACTGTTTGGAAGGAGTCCAAACATTGATTGGACAGGAGGCTAGACGACTGGTTGGTGGTTCCAACCGACCATTTGAAAGGTGTCCAGACATTGGTTGGACATGAGGTTGGGTGACCATCCCATAGGACCAACAAACCAGTCAAGAGGCAAGACGACCAATTAAAGGGTTGAACTGATCTACCCAGATTGGCAAGAACAAATCTACACCAACAACAGGTTCATACATGTGATGTGATGATTGATCTAGGTGGTATTAATTTATTGTGGCTCCAAGGAATTACTATAGACATGGCCATAACCATAGCTTTTTGTTTTATATTGCATGTTTATGTTGTATAACATGTATTTGATACATACTATATATGTGATGATTGGATATAGTATATGTATATATATGATATATATAAATCCCTCAAATAAAACATATTAAGTCTAAGATGCTTTCTAATAGCAATATACATGAAAAGCTTGTTTGACTAAGCGTAGGTTATGCCAAAGTGTGGTGCACCGGTCTACCTCATAGAAGTGTGATGATAGTAATGTAGGTTTTGTCAAAGCGGGGTGCATTATTATAATATTGGCTATTAGGTCAGGCTTAACTAGTGATTCTTAGAGTGTCTTAGTCCAGAAGCATAAAGATGATAATGGCAAAGAGTTGCACATATCATCTATATAAAATTACATATGATGCAATTGGCAAAGGTTGCCTACCTTGATGGTTGACTATGTATGTTGATGTTGGTCGGGTCATACTTGAATCATCTTGGATGTTGACTCATTAGAAAATTGTTTGTTGCATTTTTCTGAATTGATACTTGAGGGTTATCAATTGAACAAACTAATGAGAATGGTAGTTAATCAAAGACTTGATTAATATCACCAAAATTTTAATCAAATCAAATCAAATCAAAAATGAGTTTTTGACAAAATTGCAAATTATTTTGTAGAATCAAATGGCATCAAACAACAATCATTTTTCTCTACGATCGATCCTTGATAAGGACAAGCTAAATGGGAACAACTTTCACAGCTGGCTCAAGACGTTGAGAATCGTTCTCACACAAGAGCGCAATCTCTATGTCTTGGAGACGCTAGAACCAGATGAACCCCTTCCAACTGTACCAAAGGCTGACAGGGATACTTACAAAAAGCATATTGAAGATGTCATGGATGTCAAATGGCTGATGATATGCTCCATGAACTATGATTTGCAGAGGCATCATGAGAACATGGATGTGATTGAGATGGTCACACATCTCAAGAACATGTTCCAAGATCAGGCAGACAGCAGAGATATGATGTCTTTAAGGAACTATTCAAATGTAACATGGCAGAAGGAGATCCAGTAGGTCCTCATGTGCTGAAGCAAATTGGGTATGTGGAGAACCTTGCTAGAGTGGGATTCCCCTTGGGTCAAGAATTGGCCACTGATGTGATTCTGCAGTCTCTGCCAGAATCATACAGTCAATTTGTCATGAACTACAACATGAACAACTTTGACAAATCATTGACATAGTTGTTGGGCATGTTGAGAACAACTGAGGGACAAATGAAGAAAGACAAGCCCAAGTTTGTGATGGTGATCGGTAAGACAATGGGGAAGTCTAAAGGCAAAGGAAAAACTAAGAACATTTCTAAAGTTGGCTAGAAACCCAAATCTTCATATCTCAAATTAAGCAAATGGAGGAGTAAAGAAAAGAGGCAAATATTACCATTGTCACTGTCCTATAAATTGGAAAAGAAATTGCCCACTCTAGTTAGAGGAACTAAAGAAGAAGAAGGAAGGCGTTGAGGCCTCCACTTCAGGTATGAATGTTATAAGATAAAATTGATTACTTATTCATCTTGGTATGTGATACCAAACAAAGATCTGACATACTTGATGTGCAAGATCTTACAAGAAGTAAAAGCCCTCATGGAATGAAAATAATGGACAAAGAAGAGCAATAGTTTCTGGAGCTTTAGTATATATTTAAATTTATCTAGACCAATGGACATGTAATAGAGTTAGTTGAACTGCTATTTCGTTATGCCATGAAAATGGAAATATTTAATTTAATCATCTTTTCTGACAAGAATGATGAATCAATAAAGTAAGATATTAGTGTTTTTGTTTCAAAAGATATGATCTTGTATTGCTATGCCCAAACATCTAAATGGTCTTTTTATGAAATATTTTTGAGATGAGTGTTTATAACATTAATACCAAAGGATTATAATTGATAATTCAAGACTATCTTTAGCAATGGTCATCTTGCACGCGTATATAAGAGATACATATCTAGAATACATATGATGCTAATCTAGATTCCGTTGGTTATCAAACCTAAGAAAACATGCAAGCCTTATTTACACACAATATGAAATGACATCCTTCACTAGATGTAGTGGGATGATAAGATTTTGATCAGACCTCATACATATGATGCATGAAGATCTTATGGAATGAATGCTATAGATATTTACTTATACTTCATTTCATTTACTAGTAATATGATGATATGCACTCAGTAAAATAGAAATAAAATATCTTGAAATGTTTAAGGAGATTATAAATGAAGTATATTATTGATAAAAGTATTAAAAAACTTTAATGAGATCAAATGTTGAAATATTTTACATCAATGTCTTGAGAACCTTCTAGAAAGAACTATGATAAAGTATCACAAGTCAAATCCATCTGAACATGAAGATGTGTCAGAATGAAGGAATTATATAATGATGAGTCGTTATATATTTATCAATTAAATCTAATCTTCTTATATCCACATAAATATATACATATCACTAAATCATGCACTATATGTATGGTTTGTAAGACATCATATATGATATGAAAAGAGAATGTCCCAATATGTCTAAAGGATTAAAGCCTACATGTAGAAAGTAGTTTCTTGAAAAGGTTTATCCACACACTATAATTGTTGAACATTACTATTAATCCCAATCTAATAATAAAATTGTTTAGTTAATAGGATAATTGAGTTTCTAAAGAATCAGTGGGAGTAAAAGTAGGACTCGAAATGTTCGAGGACAACAAAGAGGTACAATGATAACTGAAGATAATTACAAGTTGTTGTGGTATCTCAAGTTCATTATATGTCACAGAATAAAATTGTTCTAGTGGAATACATCTAAAAATTGGAGGATTGTGAATCCAACAACTCAGATAAGTTGGTCATTACAGGATGAGCCAAATAAATCAACTAGAAGTGATTAAGAACCATAATCTGAGTAATGGCTCAAGGCCATTATGGATTCCATATAAACTAGCAAAGTAGGACCTTGTTAGTGCCACCTAAAGGGGTAATACCTAAAAGGTACATTAGGGTCTTGTAGAAAAGACCTGCATGGATAACATAAAAGGACGAATTGGTTAAAAGGTTTTTCAAATCAGTTCAAGTTGTTGAACATGATAGAAATTTCTTTACCAATTGTCATGCTTATTGTTGTGGTTAAAATAGACTAAGAGATTTAGCATATGAAGAAAGAAACTAGATTCCTTAAAGGGAATACATCATAGGATGTGTATGTTACACAACCTAAAAGGTTTATAACTTCATCAATGCAAATAAAGTCTATAAACTATGAAGTTCAATCTGGGATTGAAACAAGCATCTCATAAATGGGATCTTTTGAATTGATAGGAAAGTCAAAGAGTTTGACTTGAATCAAGATAAAAGATGAATTCTATGATTACCAAAGGATTTAGTGAGAACATATATGAATATTCCACACATGATGAGGAATAACATCTCAATATTATGCATATTGAGAACTGGCATGAAAGCACCTTCAATGATTAGGTCCGACATCATATGAGATAGGGTCAAGACCTATAGAGATAGTTCTTGAATGTTTCACAATGTAAGATTGAGCACATATAATAGCAATGTGTTGAAGTAGTTCAAAATAGAAGGATTCAATGAAAGAGAATCCAGATTAGTCTCTCATGAGCCATATGTTCCAATTCTTGTGAAGAATGGACTTGACATGATAAGATGCCATAGGCTGTAACAATGGATATATCATGAATACTATAAATGTACTTATCCCATATAGTCTTCTATGTATTAGATATGGTAAGATGATATCAAATTCCAATAAATCTTAATGGAAGGTCATAAAAGATGTCCATTAGTACTTGAGAAGTACTTAAGGAGATATTGCCAGTAATTAAGGATAGAAGTAAAGGAAGAGTTGGATGTAAAAGGTTACATGGATACAAGCTTCCATAATGAAAAAGTGATTGCAATAAAATATATATGATTTAAAAGGAGAAATGTTGTTAGTTGGAAAGGGTCCAAACTAATAACCATTAATTCTATTCAACAATAGAAGTCGAGTATACTTGTGTCACAAACACAAAGTGATACTATATGGATCTAGAAGTTCATATGATGAACTTATAGATGTTCCAACCATTGATGACATAATAGAAATACTATGGCAACAATGAAGCTACTTGTTAGGCAAGATATATCAGATACCATATTATGGTGATTTCATCTCATAGCGAAGAGATAAGAAACATGCAATATATCGACTAATAGCAAAATGTTGCTAACCCGTTGGACTAGCACTTATGCAATAGAAACATGGTGGACATGTTTATTTCACTAAGAATGAGATTCATAGGTGATTGTCTCTAAGTGAAAGTGGGAGTCTGTTGGTAAGGTATACCCATAGAGCTAATCATATGATGATTGACATGGAATATACCATAAAGGATTTGATTAATACTCATAAAAGCAAGCTTCCAATTCATTTTATTTCATTCAATTATGAGATAATGAGGAAACATTATGAATGTCTAAAGAATTACAATACCTAATGACGCATGTCTTCAAGTGTGTGACTTGGAGAATGAGATCATATCAATGTTAAGAGTATGTACATTCTTGTTATGTCCCTACTCGGTTGTTACTGTGGAAGGTAGATAGACACCAGTAACACATAAGACTGGAGTGTGGGTTGGTTGATGACATAATCTCATTTGTCATGATATGGTAATATCACACCAAGCAGACCGATACATGTTTGGTAACAGTGTATCAGACAAACCCACCTTGAGAAGTGTCACATGGAAACCATCATTGGTGGCCATAGTCATCTTTCATAGTGAAGGTGGTGACTGTGATTCTTAGACCTGAAATCACTGCACCCATCACATGTCATTGGGTATACTTTGACATCATCAAACGTAATCATGAAATATGGGTTGCCATAAAGGTGATGATTGGGTAGCTTTAACACATGGGATATATTGTGAGGGGTGGAGATGGGATTTGTCCCTCCTACTGTAGTATGATATCCTGACTACTTGATAATTGAGACTGAGAAACACATGCACATACACATGTGAATCAATATATGATATTGAGGTCGCATTATCTCAAACAGTCTGCTCTTGGTCCAAGGAACATGAGTTGAACGTTGTAAGGATGATGATTCCATGCCTCGAGTTCACTCTAGATATCAGAGACAAAGGAATTTTACAATCACTACAACTCCTTACACAGATTGTAGGTTGAAGTCATTCTCCAACTTTCCATTCACTTGGGTAGTACTGATGTGTGACTAGACACCACTCTCTGCTTGTGATGCCATAAATTAGTTATGAACATTCACTGCCAACATGATATGGAACCTATAGGTTCACACACAAAGGAACTCATATGGAAGAGGAGTATAATCTTGAATAATGATTGGATTGATTATTAAACTATTTATGTACTCAATTCACATAATGGATCAGTTAACTGCACCCTAGCCGATCGTAGATGGCAATTTGGTGCACCAGACGATCGTCTCAAGTGTTGAGACTACTGTTTGGGTTGTCAGGATGATCAGAAATTGAATTGGCTAAGTTCTGTCCAATTTGAGGTGTGAACCAACCAATTAAATTAGTTGAACTGACCGGCTCGACTCAGCTCACCAGACAACCGTCTCGCGTGTGTGATATCACTCAATTCGTGGGGGAAATTCCATTACAACAAGGAATTAGTACTGACGTCATGTCATACATTAACTGGATTCGAATTGCCATTTTTATATGTGATTGGGAAACTACTATATGACCGTCTCGCAGAGAGAAATGACCATCTCAATAGCCAGAGAATCATCTCACAGGGACCGTCTCTGGCTGCCAGAAAATCATTTCAAATGTTGCATGTTGTGAAATGTTATGATCTTACGGTCCCTTTCACTCCCACACAGATCCCGAATAGATGGGAAGCCTGGCCCTAACCCCACCTATAAATAGAGGGGTACTGGGGGCTTCCTAGAACACAACACATACAATTGAGAATAATTTTCTCTGACAATTGCTATCTTCTCTGGTTGTGGTAGCTAAGAGATCCCAAGAAAGTCCTACCTGACTAGGGAGGGATAACTACGGGAGAGAATAACTGAGGATCATTGTTGTGGGAGAGCAAGTTGGTGACTAGTACACCAATGGGAGGGACAACTCCTTCCTATCTGTTGTAATAGGACGACATGAGTTCTAGTTGATCCGTGTGGACTACTCTAGAGGTAGGAGTCCTTTGGCTGCTTCTAGGAGAGCAACGTCAGTCTGCAATCTGTGGTGAGACCACATGAGTCGCTGCAGAAGCTGATCCAATTTGCAGTCTGTGGCGAGACCGCATAAGTCGTCGCATAAGATGTCAAGTCTATCATTTGTGGTGAAGACCAAGAGCTGCACAGACTCCGTACAAGAGAAACTTGAAGATAGTTGCAACTGCAATGAGTTGTAGTCGTTGGACTTTCTCTATGACTAGGTATAAACTTGTTAAACCATCCTTTCTTTTTCATAGTAGTTGACCCGATCTTGCTGTTATGGGAATACAGATAGATAATTTTTTTGCTTCCGTTGCTTTACTATGTGTCTATATTTCCCAACAACACTGAGATCCTCATTATCCAAACTTTCACACAGTACATGCATGCCATCAACTGAACCTCCCATCAACATATGAGATAAGTGAATTCTACATCATAATTAATGATTGCCATAACATTTTTAGAGATGAATTTCTTTATGTTTTGATTTAAGTTTTGATTGTTCCTGTAGAAAAGTATTAATATGTGTGTACCATGAATTGTACCTAATGCATCCTAAGTTGAGAAGTGCACATGTGGTCAGAGTGCAACACATATAAAACGCGCATAACTCCCAAAAAAAATCCCTTGCCTTGAAGTAAGGATAGAACCTTGTATTCTGCCTCATTATATTGTGTGTGATGAATGGTAGTTTGGGGTGGGTAATATATTCATCACACAAGGAAAACATTACATCTAACACTTCATTAAATTTGTGGTTAATGGTCTCATCAGAATGGATATTGTCTTCTTCTAGATTGCAATTAGTATGCCTGTGTCCAAGACATTGTAGAAAGTAAAAAAATGGCTTATGTGCTAGGGACAATGTGTGTGCTTTGTATGAGGTTTTGTGTTATAAATTTTCAACTAGGGTCACGATAGATGGAGACTTCATTCGAAACATGTCGTAGTCTTTTTATCACTTGCATCATTTCAATGATCTTTTAACACCATGTTCTAACATTGACCGACCTTAGACGTAGAGTTGTTGCTTCCTCTCCATTGCCATTCCTCCTAATCCAATATTGTTTTGTAATTCCATTGTGACTTGATGTCTTAATGGACCCATTGCGGATAATATGAAATTTGTGGCCCATTTAGCATGAAACATTTTCTTGATGCCTACCACTATGCCTATCCAAATTTGGGTTTTGACAATAACAAAAAAGTTTTGATCATTAAACATGTTATTTAAAGGTTTGTGCAACCAACATATAGTCAATCCATACTACATTAGGAATGTATAATTGATAAAAAAACAAACATATTTAAACATTAAATACTCTAGACATTGTTTAGCAACCAAATTGCATAAATTAAAAATTATTTAAGGTACACAATACTAAATAGTTTTTGTTAGAAAGAAATATATGTAATAAAAATCTATTAAGTGATATGAATGTGATTCTAGTCTCAAGCAGTTGGTGGTGGTTTCATAGATGATCTTCTAGGCATGTCGTAAAAGGAAGTCTCAATTACTCTATCCTGAGAAGATGAAGCTTTGCCACCTACACTACCTTGATGTGGTGGTGGCATCGACATTGGGTTCATACCGAGATATAAGAAATGTGGGTTGAATGGAAGCAATGTAGCAGGAGGAACAACCTAGCTAAATCTAAACCTTCATTGGTAAAGAATGCCACTATCTCAGGAGGTGAGGGATTGTATGAGTATTATTGGACTACCATTTTAAGTAGAAAGTTCACCACTTTGATGATGATCATGTAGAAAAGATTGCCACAATAACTACATGTTGAACCTGAGAAAAGACAATTGGAAAGGAAGATAATGATTGTCCTAGATCATGCATCATGGGCTACTCATCACTGGAAAATCACACCAAACAACAAATATGTATACAGTCCAATATGGAAGATAACTAATGTAAATGGACAATCCAACATAGATGGAACAAAATATAAAGAATAAGTACAATAAATATGATGGACAAAATGAGAAACTAATGTCTATGCAGTTCAATATGGATGAAAATAAGAATGAATCAACAATTCACTAAAGTAAGATTCCAATATGGATGAAAATAAATCTCAATGGAATATCAAAATGGATGAAAAGGTATATCCACACCAAATCTGAATGGACGATCCTAAACGGATGAGAAGAACTAAACCTAAATCTGAATGGAAAATCCAACATGGATGAAAATAAATACAAACAAACATTACAAAATGTATGAAAAAAGTAACCACACAAAATAATGTATATAGTGATGGACACAATAAACAACTAACTACTAAACAAAACTTATCCAACAATCCAATATAGATGAAAACAATACTGAATCAACAATCAAATGTGGGAAAAGACTGAATGGATAGTACCATATGGATGAAACGAAATTTGATCAAATATTATATATATTGATGGGCATATTAAACAAATGATCAGATCATATCTGAATGGATAGACCAAAATGGATGAAAACAAATAACCAAATCAAATCTGAATGGATAATCTAAACTAGACGAAAAGAAATAATCCTAAATCTAAATAGGTATAAACATAGATCTGAATGGAAACTCTAAAATGGATGAAAATAAATCTCAAGTTACATTCCAAAATTGAGTTTTTTTGGGCTACTGTAAAAGCATACACATAACACAATATGTTGATTGGTTATTGGTATGGGAGCATTACATGTAGTTGTAACCTCAAATCATTGGCCTTATAACTACCAAGACTCTTGATAATGATACAAAGATAGAAACCTACCCAAATTAGAGAATGACATTTGAGGACCATGTGGACCAAACATATATTGATGGGATAAATAAAAGACAGTTGCCATCAAGATCTATGCATGGGGACTGTGTACTAAAACCCAACATGACTTGTAATCCAATATGGAGGGGAAAAAACTAGACCTAGAATACATATACTATAATGAACAAACAACAAAGAATAGCAAAACCCAGTGTAGTGACAACAAAGGGATGTGAAACTGTAATAAACACAATAATTGAGATATATGGAGCTACAAGATTAAAAAAAGTCACATTTCTTGGACATAACACAATTTGATCAACACAAATAAGTAACAAAAAGTTTTCTTGTCCTGATTCAATCATCATATATGGGCCACTCATCACTGAAAAACCACAAATGATAAACAACAAAACAACTAAGCATAATTTAAAGCATCTTATATGTATACCAAAATTGTAAACAACACAAGACTCAACATACTAGAACCTAAGGTGGCTCGTAATTCATTATGGAGGAGAACAAAAATCAGAGCTAGAATACATGTATTGTAATGAAAATAAAGAAATAGTTAAGCCTGGGAAAATGACAACAAAGGGATTGGAGAATGTAATAATCCTAAAATTGAGATTTATGGGCTTTCCACATTAAAAAAATCATATTAGTTGGACATAACATAATTTGATCAACACAAATAAGAAATTAAAAGTTATCCTGATTCAACCATCATGGGCCAACCATCACTAGAAAACCACAAATGATAAATACAAAACAACTCAACATAAGTCAAACTATCCTATATGCATAAAAGGCTATAGTTAAGATAAGAATCAAAAGACTAAAACACAAACAAGAAATTTAAAGCTACCATAATGCAATCATCACGGGACAGGAGACAACACAAAGCTATTGAACATAATTTAAGTATCCTATATGCATACACAATTTGTAATCAAGATTGGAATCGACATACTAACATCCAATGTGACAACAAAGGGGACGGGAGAATGTAGTAAGTCAATAAACTGAGATTTATGGGGCTCGCACATTTAAGAAAAGTAAATTAGTTGGACATAATCAATTTCATTCACACAAACAAAATTTGGATTTGTAGGGATCACACATGCAGTGTGGACCTCATTACATTCCATGACATATTATACTAATAAAACCAGGAATGGGAATGAGGATGACATCTGATATCAATTAAAACACGACTGATTCACAGAACTATATAATTGTTTGGGATTATAATCACAAGTTCTTAGTTTATGTTTCTTTTATTCTCCTTTCTCCTCTCATATAGCCTAAAGGTCCTCCTCCTAAGTTGACAAAAGGAACAATGCTTTCTTCTTCTCTCCTAAAATGTTAATCATTAGGCAATCTAGAAGACCCAAAGGTTGAGTCTACCTTAAGATCTATGTTTTAAGGAACTTTTATTTATCCTAAGGGAGGGAGAATTAAATTCTTGATCTTCCTACTATTAGGATTGGTGATTTAATATATTCAATATAGCTTGAATTTCCTTCAGTTTAAAATAATTCTACCTTAAATCCTTCTTCTAGGGTAGTTTTTATGGAAGAGGGTGAATAAAAATGGAAAATGGTGTTGAAGGTGTTTGGGGTTAAAAATATTTGATTTAGTATATATATTTATATTTATATTATTATTTCATTGAATCCACATATATATATTATAACTTCATTTAATGTTTTTTATTTTTTATTCTAATGAAGTTCAAAATTGGCTAACTTTCTACATAGTCAGATTGACTTTTTAGATGGGGTAAAAACAAACTACTGGGATCACTAATAACAAAGGTTAGGTCGCTACCCATAAGCTGGTCAGACTTGCTTGAAGTCATTCTGGCTTATGGATCAAACTTCTCAACATATTGGCTAACCTTTTGTGGATAAGAATTGTTGTTATTACATTGAACCCAAAGGTCAATTTGACCTTTGTAATGTTGGTTGACTTCCATGGTTGACCCTAGAAAGTAAAAAATGTTGGTCGTATGCCCTAAAAGCCATTGTGTAGAGATTGTATAGGGATACTTTGTATATGATTTTATTATAAATAAAAGGCAATTTCACTTATTAAGTTTGTTTTAGTGTTGATATAATGAATCAACTTAATAATGTTCTAAAAATGTTTTGATGACATGTGGTTTGGGTTGAGGACATGAACATGAGATCATATGTAAGCTTAGGATACTCATTCTTATTGTGTCCCTAGTCATTATATTGTATATGTTACATGACAACAATAATGTAAAAGACCATCATGTATGGTGAGTGATGATTATCTCTCTTTAGTCATGATATTGGATATCAACTCAGATACATGGGAACTTGTTGGAGAACAAGTAGTAATATACATACCCGCCTTGAGAATGACACATGAAAGTCATCTAATGACATGTCAGAGTCATATCTCAATGTGATGATGGTGAATGTGATCCTTAGACATGTAGTCACTACAGTGATCACATGTTGTTTTATGTACTTTGAAACTATCCCAACATGACTCTGAATATGGGTTTCCATAATGGTGGTGATTGGGTAATTGTAACACTTATGGATTATTTTGAGTGTTTAGATGGAATTTGTCTCACATTTGGAGTGATACCATGGCCACTTGATTAGGGAGACTACAGATATATATGGTCATGCTCATGCGACTCAATATATGATATGAAACTTATAATATATTTAATAGTCTCTCCAGTTCAAGGAACATTATTGAATAATAAGATGATGCCAATTCCATACCTTAGTTTCACTCTGGGTATCTGTGACAAGGGGAATATATGGCCAGGACAACATCAATCACTTTACAGGTTGAAGTTGTTCTCCAACTTACTGCTTTCACTTGGTTGGAAATGAACATCACTAGAAAATTAACTAAGAACTTATCGAGTCAAACACATAAGGATTCATAAGGGAATTGAATTTCACAATAAAAAATATGATTAGAATGGTTATGGATCACAAATGGGATAATATCTATCCATTTAGGCGACTAGAATGTCCAATTGGCCGACTGAATTGGCTGGGTCAATTTACTAATTAACTCTCAATTGATCAAATGAAATTCACTTGGGAAAGTGATCAATTAGGCGACTCACTTAGTGAGTTGGGCTATAGGAACTCAACATGGTAATATTCATATTTTATTTGGAATCAAACTAGAAACCATTTCATATTTGCACTAGCAACTCCGGTGCCTCACTTGGTGAGTTAGGCGACTTGCATCCCATCTTGGTCCTAGTATAGGACCAGTCAGGCGACTGGGAGTCCCGGTTGGCAGACTAGAATGACAGTCTGAGTTTTTTATATTTTAGACTATTATTGGGATTGTGATTAGGAAAGGGATTAGAATCAGGAAATTACAAGTCCATTGTTCTCCTATATATAGAGTTCATCCCATCAAGATTACACACACTTGAGACAATTTGTAATACAAGTTGGACACAAATTTCCCTCTTGGAGAGAGAGAGCAAGTTTTCCAAAGAATGACAACCCAATATAGGATAAGAAAGGGAATTTTGATCCGACTACAACGTTGACAACTCATATCCTGCTTAAACTTGGTAGCCAAGGTGGTGCACCATGTTCTCCCTCATGCATGTGGATGAAGTAGAGACTAAGGCACTTGTGTGGAGGCTTGGAGAAGGAATTCTACAGATAGCAACACAATGCTACAAATAAGACAACAATGTGGTAGCTTAGTGGTCGATTCAGATTTGGATCCAAAAAGTTTGAGTTCCTCATAAGAAAATATGTGTCTAGTTGTTGTACAACTAGTTGTGCAAAGGTATAATATTTATTCTTTCTATGCATTTGTTCACCAACATTTTATAGCTATGATGGTTTCGACGACTATTATCAAACGACAAGAAATATGTTGTTGTTTTGTTGCACCGTCTTGCCCTAAATTTCTACATTGCTATTGTAGCTAACCTCATACTCTTTTAGCATCAATTTGGGTTTTGAATTGCAAACCATCCATTATATTATTTATGTAACTTATATCCATGTTAATTACCTAATATCATATATGTTATGATATATGTGTATTACATAAATCCATGTGATGCCTTGAAAATTATTTTGTTTGGTGGATGTGGATATGGCACTTAGGTAGTTATGGTATGATCTAAAACATGTAATATCACTATTTTGATTTTGATCAAATCTTTTCTTACATGTATATAGATTGCATGACATGCCTCTCTCTATAACACTCCATGTAAATTTTAATAATGAAATTAGAATAGAATGATGTAATGACATCGACAACGGACCATTATGGGAGGAGGATACAATCACAAGTCCTCATAATAATATGTCTTTGGAGGGTTCCTGATCAAGATGAAATGACGAATTAATCAACAATACAAGAACTAAGTTTAGAAAATATCATAGTATATGGTAGTTCACTTACCCCCAAAGCACAATAATAATATGGGAGACTAGGTTATCATGAGAAATTGTCAGCACCATCAACTAATATGGATAGTGAAACAAGTTATTCGTGTAAAAGAGTCAATTAAAAAAAACAAATTCAGACTAGGTCTTGAAGTACTAGGAACAATTAATTGAGTTTTCATCATTGGGAACATCTTTTATAATAGTTTCTTAAAAATAACAAAACAACTATTTAATCATATAATATTTATTCAAAGTCAACAACCAACTTCGGTCGTTCATCCCTTTGTACTATTAACTTGTTCATCAAGGTGATACCTCTTATACGTGCATGATCGCATTGTTCATGTTAAAAAGATGAGCAATATCATACGTTCTGCGGTTGCCAGACTAAGAAAATGAATCGTGCCCCATTTAGGCGCAGTTAGTTTTCCGTGGATCTCTATGTACTGTCTGCTATACGTGCAGTTCATTTTCGCGGTGATAGTTGAATTTGCACAGAACCAAACCCGTTGAATTGGAATTCTCAGTGCAGTTCGAACACGAGAGTTAATTTTCGGCCCAACCAGACATGCCCTTAGTCGCATGCCAAAAGCAAGCTTAGTATCACACTATCCACTTAGTTATTTTTAAGGTGATTTTTTTGGTATAATGATAGTGAGATTATGAGGGACAAAAGTGAGATGCTAAGCCTAAGTCTGGTTCGAGATCCAGATTATGAAATTCGGACCGGATTAGTCCATATATTCGGATTAGTAGATCTGGAGTGGATCCTGTTTTTGTTTGGCAATCTAATCTCATTGTAAGCACTCATTAAACTGGACGAACCTCATAACTTGTGTTTTTCAGTCTGACATATAAAACAAAATAGTACAAAAGACAAAGTCAAATCCGGATTGGGATCCTGGAATTCTGCCCATAGCAGGACTGAGTTGGTGCGGATTAGACGATTACAGAATCCAAAATGGACCCGTCAGTCCAACTTTTATCAAACAAAACAAGACTGAAATGGACTAGTCTGGATTAGCGTTGACATAAGACAAAATGACAGTTGCTAGTTGCTGATCGGGATCATGTCCCGATCCAAACAACACCTAAAGATGTCATCGAGCTTGGTCACACGACAAATATAGGCTGCGTTAGGCATCCAGTTATGCTAAGTTTAGATGCTATGGATAAATTAGTCAGTGGTAAATTAATTTTGTAGAAGATAACTATTGTTTGGGACAACGACAATCAAACTTGATGGTAAGATGTCCACCGTTTGGTACACAAGTGCATAATTTTATTTTGTCTAGACAAAGTCTGGTATGTTAGAATAGTCCCCCTGAGCTCTCCTCACTGGCCTTCACTCGGCAACTCACACATACCCTAACGTCACATGTAATGAAATTTCTGTTAGAGGGAGTCGGTGGTAAATTGTTACCGGCGGCAGGTTAATCTATACTCTACCGTAAGGATTTTACACGGCAGACTATCCGGAGAATATTCAGTTAACTAATCTTTGCGGCAGCCTAATTATCGTCTAAACGGCATTACAAACAACAGCTAATAAGCCGCGTCAACTCTGGTTACCGTGCCGGCACTATGCCGGTGGAACAAACGCAGCAATAGTGACGTGGCCAGGAAACGGCCGACCATCACTAATGGCTCGTTTGGTTGGGTTGAAATACAACGTAACCACACGGTTTGACACACATTTTGCAACTCTGCATCTGTTTTAATGCAGGGACTTTGCAGTTGCGTGCAAATGGACGGGAGCGGAAGTGCACCCAATTTGGACTTTTAACTAAACCGTGCCACTAATAAAAAACCCCCACCCCCTACCCCGGCAGAACCCAAAACCCCCGTTACCGTAGCTTCAACCCAGTCCACGACAACCTACAGCGGCAGAGGCTCCAGGACTCGCCGCCAGCCAGCAGGGGACCCGCAGCAGCAGCAGCTCATTGATGAGCAGCCGCCGCCCTGGGCCAGCACAGCACCCACCTGCTGCAGCTTGTTCAGCCGCACAGAGTTGAAGAGAAGCACTCCTCCATTGGTCTCTAGAAGCAGGTACTCTTCCTTCTTCCTTCCATACTATTCTTCCTCCCCTACCTTAATTTTTCCGTCTTCTCTTTGAAGCACGCTAAGAGCCTTTTTGGTAGGGTGTAACTAGAGTACTATGCTGATCTGAAAAGTTTAATGTTTATAAACATGCCATTTAAGCGATCAGTGATTTATTAGGTTGGACGTCATTTCAACTCTTCAGTTTTGTTTTCGCTCATTTGGTTAGCTGTATTATTACTTGCGAGCAAAGCTGTTAGACAAAAGAGATATCAGGTACAGGCGTAAAGCTGTTAGACAAAAGAGATATCAGGTACGGGCGTACAGCTAGCATGTTCAGAACTGTACATAGTAGACTGCAAATTGCTGCTTTCCTACGGTTTTGTACCCGAGCGCTCCTGTTCTCTGCGTGGTACGAAATCATGGATTTTGGGGCAACTGAAGCACAGAGACGCTGTTGCAATTTCACCAATTACACTCAAATGCATCTTACCAAATGGTTTTGATTCGTGAAAAGGGATGCACCGTGCCAAACGGTTTTGAATCGTGAAAAGTGCGGGTTTAAATGTTAAACAAACTATCTACACCCTACCAAACCAGCCCTACAGAAAAGTTAGCTTGTAGGGGGAGAGCCCTTGGTTATATCAACCCAGCCTAGGCATCTCAAACTAACTACCAAAGTGGTTAATCCTTCCCACCTAAGGTCTAATGCCCACACCGAACCCATGTCCGAGCTATTGGAGTGGCTTTCACATTCACTCAAGCCGTAAGTGGCCCTAGCTCTGATATCAATTGACACACATCAAAGTAGAGCCCACCCAAAAAACTAGTTTGTGGGGGAGGGGGGAGCCCTTGGTGTATATCAACCCAACCTTGACATCTCAAACTACTAATATGAGACTATTAACAATCCCTCCCACTTAAGATCCAATGCCCACGACGAACCCATGATAGAGTGGCTCTTAGTTGGTCCGGCTGCCACACCAAACACAGTGAAGTGACTTCCCTCTTTACACTCGACCTTGTCAGCCAAGACTTACACCATGGGCCACTAAAGGGGCTTTCACACTTACGCAGGCCATAAGTGGGCCTGATTTTGAGGGAGAACCCTTGGTGTGAAATCCATTAAATACTCCCAAGAGAAATCATGGATAGTTCACATTGACTCTCGTGCTAAATATCGAGGCAAATAATTGGTATATGATTGATGCATTTGAATACCCTAATTTCATGATTTGGTGTTTTAGTGTTGAAACAGTTGGTAGACACTGGCATATTGCACTTTACTATAGCCGATCACATGGATTAGTCAGATATGGCAAACATATGGCTTTTTTTTTTTGGTCGAAACAAACATATGGCTTTATATTGAGATGCTTGTAAAAATCAAAGCCACCTCTATGTCCTCGATTTGTGCCTCAATCTACGCAATAAATTTTAAGGGAGAGAAGGTCATCATAATGGATGGAAGCCTGTCAACATTGGTTGTTGCGAGGGAATAATATATGATGATGGATTAGTACCAACACTGGCTAGATATGCAGGTTGAGACCATTTCACTCTCTAATATATTTGAATAGATATGTAGTATATGATCCGGTGGTTGTCTTGTTGCACATGATAGAGTGAACCAATTCAAAAAATATATTTGAATTGACTAGGATAAATTCATGTCCACTAACTCCATTTGCTACCAAGATTGGGTAACTATGTGATACCAATTGGCACTTACAAATAAATTTTCTTCTATCTCCCTATAGCTGTCCGATTTGGTTGAGATCGAGTGGCAATATTGAGCAATATCCCTCTAAAGGTGAAGATATGCATGGATAGTCAACCCTTAATGGCATTGATGATCTTATATCTTCCACAATGTTAATTGTTCCCCCAATACACATTCTACAAATAAAAAAATAACAAAACTCACCATCTCCACCATTATCGAGTGTTTCATCCTTTTCTTCTCTCCTACACCACGACCTCCCACCCACTCATCTCATGCCACTCTTTCCTTTCTTTCAACTGGGTTTTTCTTAATCATTTATTGCTGTTGGGATTCTGTTGACAATTTTCTTCTATTCCTAATATATATTGTCTGAGTGTTTGAGTGCTTTAATGTAATATTGAGGGGGAGAAAATTCTTATATGGGCTTAGTTTATCGTTTTATTCTGTTTCTTTGTTTTCTTTGTCCAACTCTCTGTTTGCAAGCTGATTTGGGATTCTCCCAACTTCAGCTTGAGGGGGAGTGTTGAGAGTTATTTAGTTAGTGTTTTATTATTAGTTTGTAATATGGGCCTAAGTGTCCTGGCCCATTAGGGTTGTCTTATGTCCTGTACGCTTCCCTGTTCTCCTATTTATAGGAGCAAGGTTTCTCTTATCTAATACATCGATTAGCCGTCTTTTCTTATTTGACATATATAATGCCACTGTCACTTGTTATACATACAAATCTAGAATGCATGATTATGTTTATATAGTGCTGGACCTGTTGGTTTATGGTATATTGAAATGTTGCTTTACTACTCTCTCTCTTCCCCTTCTATTTATAGTAATATGATGGTCTTGTCTACCTAATGTTTGATAGATTTGATTTGTTTGCATGGATTTCAATGTGGTTTCAAGGATGATTGTATTTCTATCAAGTGAATGACATATGAACTCCGCAATTGAGTTTCCATTACCTGACGTCTAGGAAGCACGGATACGGATACACATCCGATATGGGTACAGGGATACGACAATTTTCAAAAATATAGGATACAGGTACGTCATGGATACGACAATTTTTTAATATTTATTTTAATTTTTTAAAAATAACCAATGTATTTATCTTAAAAATAGATGAAGCCAATCAAATTTCATTAAAAAATCACAATATTTCTAAAGAAAATGGAAGCCAAAAGCATAATATCAAACAATGATTTAAAATGGGGTATTTCATTCATATTAATGTGAGACAAAAGTTACAAAAAGACACGATAATATCATATTCTAAACCTTTCACATTTCATTTATCATGTAATGTTGTGTTGTAAATTGAGTTGTGTCATCTGTGATACCAAACTATCTTCTATCATGTATGGCTAGCTACTATGAAGCGTGGATATAGATACAGAAATGGATACATGTACGGTACGGGATACGACAATTTTCAAAAATATAAGATACAGGTACATGGATACAACACTTTTTCGAATGTTTATTTTAAAATTTTAATATAAAATACCAATTTCATTCTCAAATCACAATACAATAGGGGGAGTCTAGAGTTGGAAGTCACATGGTTTTGGGATTTTGAGGGACCACATGAGTGGGGTGCTCTCTTGGCTGCTAAATGGGTTGGTTGTATCCTGGGTGCATTGAGGTCATATCCTGCTAATAAAAAAAGGAATACAACTTAAGAAGTATTTGGTATGTATTAGAGAGTATCTAGGGAGGTTTAGTATCAAATATGCATTCAGTATTGGTAGGACACCTATTTTGGAGTATCGGTGCTCGGAAGTTCTTAAAAAAGTGAAATCCCAAAAAACAGAGGTACAAACAATAAAGAGAAGAAGGAAGATTGGCATTTAGCAAGAGGAACGGTGACTAACCTTGAACTACATCAAGGAAGCAACTGTGACAACCTTGTTGCAAGCTACTACTTAGCAGAGAGGGTTGAGACATGAGTTGGTGTCAAATGCTAATCAAGCAATGTCATGCCCAGATTTTTTTTCTAGTTTTTACCGTTTGGATACGGTTTGGATACAGATGGATACGGATTAGGAGTATCCGATATGTATCTAGGAGTATGCATGGAGTATTGGTATCCGATACGTATCGGATACGGGTACGACATCTGTTTTGGAGTATCCGTGCTTCATAGCCTGACGTGTTTATAGTACATAAAAATTTACACACACACACACGCACGCATGCACACACACACATATCAGTTGCCGCCTTGATTTACCACCCTCCTGGGCGTTCGGCCTCTGCCACGGGCATGGGAGAGGGGGGGAGAAATCTTGCTCTTTTAATCCCATACATACATACATACACTGTATTAAAAAACAGCCCAGGCGGCCGCTTAATCGGCCAACACCCTCAGCCGCTTAATCGGCCAACACCCTCAACCGCTTAATTTAGCCTATAAGCGCCCGATTAATTGTTTTGAAGAAAATCGCCCGCTTTTTGTCCGCTTCACCCGCTTTTTGTCCGCTTTTTAAAAAAAATCTACTGGAAGCATGAAACATTAATTAATTACATGGTCCAAGTAGTGTTGACTATAATTTATGAAACTTGTATGCATTTAAGTGTTCTATGATATACCTAGTCCTAATTTAGAATGCATACTTTGTGTGTAAGCCCTAATAATAGGGTACTTTTATAATGTGTCTAAGTAAATATCATATTAGTCTGTTATACTTCTAAAGCATGATTTATTTTACTGATTTCCTTGCTGCTTTCAGTGATTACTGATTGGTACTACTGGTTAGCATTACTTTTTTGGTGCAATACTGATTAATTGTTTCCTAGTAAAGTATTAAATCAATAATTGATAGTTTGTTATTTACAATATTACTGACTGATCAGCTTGCTGATCATAGTGATTAGAAATATTGAGTAGTAGAAAAGCATTGATTAATACTTAGTTAATTACTGATTTGCTGATTAGATATGTATAAAAGTTCCTTAGAAATATAATTTTTATATACACATGTGTAATTTTGTGTAAAATATATAAGCATTTAGGCACCAGCTTTTTCAAAAATCGCCCCCCTACCGCTTAATCGGTTACAAGGTGCCGTCCGCACGCCTCCCGCTTCCCGCTTTTTAATACATTGCATACATACATACATACATACAAGGAGTGGGTTAAGTGGTCAAGCACAGTGTCCCCTAACAAAGGGACCCAGATTCGAATCCCAGTTGCCGCCTTGATTTACCACCCTCCCGGGCGTTCGGCCTCCGCCACGGGCGTGGGAGAGGGGGAGAGAAATCTTACTCTCTTAATCCCATACATACGTACGTACGTCACGCACGCACACATACATACATACATACATACATACATACAACCGACAAGGAGTGACTCAAGTGGTTAAGCACGGTGTCCCCTAACAAAGGGACCCGGGTTCGAATCCCAGTTGCCGCCTTGATTTACCACCCTCTCGGGCGTTCGGCCTCCGCCACGGGCGTGAGAGAGGGGGAGCGAATGCCTCTCTTGATCCCATACATACGTACATACATAGGAGTGACTCAAGTGGTCAAGCACGGTGTTCCCTAACAAAGGGACCTGGGTTTAAATTCCAGCTGCCGCCTCGGTTTACCATCCTCCCGGACGTTCGACCTTCGTCACGAGCATGGGAGAGGGGGAGAGAATGCCTCTCTTAGTCTCATACATACATATATATGTAGTGTGCATCAGTCAGGGATAGCGCAGTGGCGAATTCAGGTGTTCTCTAATGAAGGGACCCGTGTTTGAACCACTGGACAAGCATTTCTTGGTTTAATACCCCTTGGGCGTCCGACCTCCGCTACAGGTTGTAGGAGAGGGATAATCTTACTTAATCCCATATATATTTAGTGCGAGTGCACGTGTGTGTGTACGTAAAAGTTGTTGTGTCCGTGTCCTAAGCTTTTGAAAAACTCTTGTGTCCTGTGGCCGTGCTTCCTAATTAGTGACTTTATTTTCATATTGACACAAGTAAAAACAATATGCTTGCAATCAACCTAGACGGCTTCGCAGCCCCGATTAGCCATAACACTATTGACCTAAGAAGCACAAACACTTCCCCGGGGCAGTGATAGTTGTCTTGGACACATGTTGGCGTGGGCACAATTGGACACGTGATGGACATGGCTACACATGTACATTTTTTTAATTTTCATAAGGCTTAGACACACTGTGGCGTCAACATGGACATGCCGTGAACTTGATGGGTCCAAACCAATACCTATACAAGAAAAATGAAACAAGGTCTCTTCCCTCCTCTTTCTCCACCACACTACTAGTATGTCTGCTTTACCTCCTACTCCTTTTCTCTACATAATTAATCAATATTCATCATTCTTATACAATTATACATATATTTCATTACCCTTAGAAATTAATGTTCTTGGAATTTGACTTGCAAATTTTTTATAATTAATTATTAAGTGTTTATAATGTTTCTTTTAATATTGCAATTGTATTGTAGTTTCCTTATCGTACACATATATTGTTGATTTCATATGTAATACAGTTTCATTATTCTTCATATAATGTTTGATTTCATGTTGCAAAGAAGCTTTGGGTTTGATTTTATTCTTCTTTTAAGTTTACTCCTATCAATTCCATGTTAAACATACTTTAGAACCTTTATACAGACGCACACACATGTACATGTATACTGCATCATTTTCTTTTGAGAACTGCTATGTCCTGTGTTGGTGTCCGTATTTGTGTTTGTGTCCACTTCTTCCGGCCATCAAGGTTGACTTGACAATACCTATAGGGGTTGGATTCCTTGCTAGTATTTGCAAGTGTTCGAGGCCCTAGTGGCGTCTAGCACATGGAAAGGGATGGAAACCGACCCCTAATGTGGGGAGAGAGAGAAAATGGGCCACTCTTGTGGGTTCTTGCCATAGTTGTCAAGGCGCCCGCCTAGGCGCGCCTAGGCGTCCTAAGCGCTAGGCAAGGCTGCCCAAACTAGGCGCCCAGCCCAGTATGTGCATTATATGGGTGTCTAAGGCCTTTTAAGCCTAAATTAAGTCATTTAAAGGATAAATTAGCATGAATCAAGTCTGGATTTGGTCGAATTAGATTAGCTTGAGTCAATTTATGGCTGAAATAGGTCTGATTTAGGCAAAATCAGGCCAAATTTTGGAAAATTAGGGAAAACATGTTTGATTTGGGCCAAATTGGTAAGTCATAAAATCACTTCCTCATATGTTTGTTGTTCTTTTTTTTTTCTTTTTTTATCCTTTCTCCTGCATTTTAGTCCTTAATCCTACTGCTGCTGTGTTTTTTTTTGAGTTATTCCTCCTATATCCCCTCCTACTCCGAAATCCTACTACTGCTGTGTTTTTTTTTATTCTGTTTTCTTCAAATCCTCTTTTACATCACCTATGCTTCATAATGTTGATGATGTTGTACTTTCTACTTTCCTCTTTTACATCACCCTTTTTCCCTGCTTTCTTTTCTAAGTCTCCTGCTCCAATTGTTGTTGCAGGCTTGTTGATATTACTTCCCCTTTTTCTTCCTATTCCCATCTCCTGCTACTGCTGTCATAACCTCATTCTGCCCTCTTTTTATGTTTCCTATATGGTATTATATGTAGTATATATGTATAATAAGAATCAAATTAACATACTGAAAAATATACAAAATATAAAAAACGCCCAGAACAGCCTAGGCGGGCTAGGCGCCCCTTGGGAAATGTTGACCACCTAGCCGCCTTGACAACCATGGTTCTTGCTCTGGTATCGTTTAGAGAAGGAGAAGTTGTGCCTATATTATGAAAGAGTGCATGATTATTGATAAAGATAGGGTAGGGAGCATAAAAACTTCCCAAAGGTTGGAACTAATGAAGCAAATGATTGACCCATCATATCAGCCAAAGAAACAGAATGACTCCTTTGGAAGAGAAAGGAATAGCCAAACCAACCCAGCTGGTTGGTCAATCTCGGAACTGTCATTTTCGGTACAATTCCGCTTGCTGCATAGCCTGGTTCCACCAATTTACTACCTGTTTCATATTTCGCTAAACTCACCTTTGACTGAACCTTTGGCTACTTTCTCTTGTTGATGAACTTATGCATTTTGCTTGGAAGACGATCTTGTGCTGTTCCGAGAAGCATCCATTCATCAAATGAAAGTCATGATTCAATGCTTAAAAGAATTTGGCATTTGGCGCTCTCTAAAGAAAAGTCACGACCTGGTTTGGTTGGTCAGACATAAGTCATTGATCCGGGTAAAATTGGGGGGGGGGTTGCCAAGGGAGAAGCAAAATGAAATCCGGATTTGGCTGAAAAAGTCGTGTCCATGACACGTGGACACTCCATGGATACATGTGGACATGCGACAAACACGTCTTTGGCATGTGCAGGCTCATATTTTTTATTTGCAAACTGGACATGGCATGGAAACGTCCAAGAAACAACTTGGACACAGCGGGCCTATCCCATATATCGCCTAACCAAAAAGAAAAGAGAAAATAACACCCAACCCACTGGACTTCTTGACCAAATCCCAACTCGTCACCAAAACCCCCATCCCTTGCCCAAAGAGGTGACCAACAAGCCTCCCCCTCTAATTGACGCTATCCCTGAAGAGAAAGCATGCAACTGCCTCTTGCAAAAGTTGCTGCAAGTAGCAACTAGGTGTTGGAGTTGCTGCAAGCAACAACCACAAGGAGATAGAGCTGCTACAAGCAATTCTACAACAACCACTAGGAGTTGAAGCTGCCATAAGCAACAATTGTTGGCAAAATGAGCTGCCAACACATAGAGCAACCACTAGCAACAACTTCTTTCCCTCTAGGAACTCCTTGCCTCTTCTTCCCCTAGATTTTCTTTCTTGTTCCTTTTCTCTCCCCTCTTCATCCTAATTCGTTGGTTCTCTAATGTGTTCTATCCACTCCTCCACTAACCTCTTCTTCCTACTCCTTCCACAACTCCCTCCCCTCCTTTTCCTCCTACCAACATGCAGTCATGTTTTACTTATGTTTGTTCCCTCTACGCTATGCTCCTACATGACTACTATAAGTGTTAACCTCCTCTTGCTTCATCATCACCATCACCACCAATACACATCTCCCCTCCATTACTACTTCCCCTCCTCTTCCCTATACTCCACTCCTCCGTTAGTATTGTAACTGTTAAATTTTTATTGTCTAGAATTAATTTTCTAACGAATTTTCTATAGTTCATCATTCTTAGATGCTATAATATATCATTTTGTATGCTAAATTCGATATTGATTGGCATAGTGAGTTTGAATACATATGTGAATACTAAGTGGGAATCACGGTGATCTTTGTTTGTGCTTGTTGAGAATTTTGTATCGTGTTGTGTTTTACGAATAGATTATTTACATATAAAGCCATTGTCCAATTAAATGATTAATATTTATTTATGTAGTCTTAGAAAGTAAAAGACGGCTATAAGTTGTATTGAATAGAAGAAACCCTGCTCCTATAAATAGGAGGACATGGAAGCGTACATACATAAGACTAACCCTAAAGGGCTAAGGCACTTGGGTCCATATAACAAAGACACTAATAACAATAATGAACAGACTCTCTAACATGTAGTATCTTAGACTTTTAGTTAGGTTAGTAAATAATATCCAATTAAAGTGAAACTTGAGCTCCTAACTAATTTCACCATGTGGAAACCTGATGTGCTACTAGTTTTGTATTTTAAGATTATATCTTAGATGCTCTATTAAGATATGGCGTATCCTCTTTATTAGTTTATTATAGTATATATATGATTACATATCACCATTAATCTAATATTCTAGATATAGGCTCGGATTAGGTTTCTCGTGACATGGAAAGAGTCACGTAGAGTGATTGGCACAAAATATAATATAATTAACATAGTTTATCGTCCAAGTCCAATTAATTTAATATTATTCAATAGAAGCTACCTGGGTTACTTAAACCATGTAAAATATGTAACTGTTGTTTATTCAACTATTTTGGATCCACTTCAACTAGTATCAATTATCTAGACCAGATTAGACTCATCCATTATTATAATATCGATTAAAGTGAAAAGGTGTATTATTAAACTATGTGATATGTATTTTGCACTTTATGAATCCTAATTTACATATTAGTTCACATAAGGGCAATATGTTCATTAAAGCACATATTTAGCTAAATTAAGGCATTCCGACACCTAGGTTCCTCAACATACCGAATGTTGTACTGTATATGTGCATGCTAAGCTTAGTCAACTAGGAACTAGGGTGCAAGTCTTATACTTCCCTAATCACAAAGCATCCATGAGTATGTGGTTAGGTTTGATTGGACCAAAATTATCATCACTTAATGATCAACTGATCCAAGACATGGGTACGATCATAAGTAACCAGGGTTAGGGTTTGCACCAAAGTACTCATTATGTGCTCATTCTAGGTTTACTAGTGTATAATGAGGTAAGGAGACAAGGCACCAGGGTGTGCGCCTTGTGCCTAGGCTGCTTTAAAAAATTAAATTTCTATAGAATTCACCTATATACATGTGTTGTGATTATTAGAACATTTCATCCTTCATATATATTTTATATGTACCTACATCTGTACATGTGTTGTGATTTTTAACATTTCTCCCTTCATATATATATATATATATATATATATATATATATATATATATATATATATATATATATATATATATATATTCAAAGAGGTGCCAACTGAGATTAAAAACAATGTAAGCTATAGGTTAAACTATTATGATGATGCTGAAGTAATACTTGCAGTTTTCCCACAAGGAAGGGGTTTGATCCACTGACATAGATATGTTTTATGGGAAGAGAACATAACCAACTAAAGTATAATATTTAATGATATTGCCAAAACAAGGAAGAGTAATGCTAAACAATGTCAGAATCTACACATGATAAGAGATTTCTCTATAGAGATTATTCTGATTGCATAGCCCCTAAATTGTAAATTGAATTGAAGGCAGCAAGGCACTCACATGAAAAATCAGTAAATGTGTATTAAGAGAAATAATTCTAAAAAAGTGATACTTGGCACATAGCATAGACAACAATATATGTTTTGAACATCATGGCAAGAAAGTAGATAATTAGAAGTAAAAAATACACCATAGGAGCAATAAAAATAACATAAGGCGACATATTAGGCAAGGCACATCTCCTCAGAGCGACTTGCCACCTAGGTGCATAGACAAGTATGATATTATGGATATAGATCTTGAACCTTATTAGGGGGTTTCATAAGGACTACGTCTATTGGCATTAATGTTATCATGACCGGACCGGTCATCGAACCGGTAAGGCTACTAGTTCTCGGTTAACCGGTTCGACCTATGGTTGAACCGAATTAATCGATGACTCAACAATGTATAAAAATATATTAATATGAAAATATAGGCAATATAGGTAAAATATGAACTAGTTCAACTATGATGAAGGTATAAGTAGAACTCTTAGCCGCCACAATAAAGTCATAACATCATGCATCACAAAATACTAATGTTTTACACAAAATGATGCTTGAAAATCCAAAGTTCATTAACGTCATACAATCCTAAACATAATTAGACCCCTTTACATTAGGGGGAGTGAAAGTTCTCGTGAGAGTTGGGGCTGGGAAAATTAGGGGTGTTGGTTTTTGTTTGTGTCTATCCCAAATAATGGGTAACATGTTGAGAGGTGGGGTGGAAATTATAATTACCCAGTCATTGACTGAGATAGAAATTCTGGTTAATCAAACCGGTGCAACTGGTTAATCAATGGACCAGTTAGGTTTACCGGTATGACCAACCATCTGACTGGTTGGACCGGTATTACAGAGTTTATACAATAACCAAACCGGTGGGGGTGTCGGTTCACAGTCTAACCGGTTGGGCCTTCACTGATTGACATTCTATTTATAGAATACCAATTTCTAAGATGAGGACGGTAGTATGTTATATATATCAAGGTTGTTGAAAAGTGAGGTAATACTCACTTGTCTTGTATTTTAATGGCACACCCCTGTCCGATATATAGGAGAAAAGGAGGAAACATTATAGTAAGGCTATATGGTTTGAGATACTTAAGCCTATATACTAATTAATTTATTAATTAATAGGCTAAAATTGCTTTCTAACACTCTCCCTCAAGCTGGAGTATGGGTAAAAGACATATCCTACCTTGGACTTACGTGACTCATCTAGAAGATAAAAAGTCACCCCCCTTAAATAATACCTTCCAAATGAAAACATATGATGACACCTCTTTTGACTTGTGTTTTGCAGGATGGAAATACTCGAGCTTTAGAGAAGGTCTCTTGAAGTGCATCTGGAATGAAGAACATATGATAAATAGAATCCAAATGCCACCACAAAAACTCGCCACCATCAATTTGGAGAAGACAATAAAAAAACCATGACTATGCCATAATCATCGGAGAGGAATGTGTGAGTGGTATAAGCGCACAATCAACACATTCCACGTACATAACGCGGCACGAACCCGGAGGCATAATGTTGATGTAGCAATAGAGGTATCTTCATATCGTCTGAGAAGTGTAGCCAAGTGGGATTAGCACAGAAGGCCACATGCGTGCATAATGTGGCATGAACACAAGCTGGATGAGGTGTTGATGATTGTCATACTGGTTCCATAAATCTGGCGCATGAATCTTGAGGGCTTGATAGGAATGAATGGCACCATCAAGGCGAAACCCAAGTACATCATCAGAATAACCATGCCAATAGATGCAACTCGGGGAATATGTAGTGAAAGCAGCTTGGTGAAGATAATCTTGATAAATCCTTGCAGATACAAAATTTGCAGGCTAGAAGATGACGAGCTTCTAATAAGTCTAATGTGAAGAAGCAACCATCTGTCTCATGAGAATGTAACGAGAATAATCAACTAAAACATCATTAACACAAGAGAGAATAAGAGGCTGAAATTAGCGCAACAAACTCTTGTCCTCACATACATTGCGGTACAAACACAAAAAGCCTGATTTCCTTGAGATCCTTCAACACCGTCTAAAAGTGGTGGCCAACTGGAATTCACATAGATAGCTAACTCATATGTAAAGTGATGCTTAGTGGGAATGACACACCAAAAAACATTGGAAGAGCAGATGTGTTGAAAAATACAAAGCTTCATGACAATAGCCTGAAATATATCATTTCTCATCTCTCTCCTCTATACCCCCTCGCACACCAAATACAAAGTGAATGAGTAGGTGGTGTGGAAAAGAGACATATGCCCCCAGCACGTGGAAAGAGATGCACACATGATGGCTGGGAGGGTGTGAAATGAAAATGTAAAAAGAGAGGTCTAGTATGTAGAGAAGAGAAATTGATAACCGAAATCAATATGCAAAGGACCCGATTATAAGACCCAGACAGAAAAATTAAATGGATCTTTTCTTGACCCGAAAAAGTGATTTGTTCGACCCTTAGGTCGACACAGCAAAGTTTTTTTTGGGCTAGGTTAAAAAAATAGATCCGGTTATCATTAGGTATTGGAGGAGAGAAAACCTTTGCAGGATGTTGTAGCTTGAATTGGAAGTAGACAAAATTCTTTAGACACACCATGTAAAGTCCCAACATGACGTGTAACTTTGTTGGTCGAAGATGAGAGTCTCCCAGCAACACGCCCTGTGAAGATTCTTGACACACAGTGTATGATGTTGAAGACTTAAAATAGATTTCTGTCAACACGCCGTGTTGGAAATTTGACACGTCATGTAGGCGTGAAATAGACTTCTGTCAACACATCGTATTGGAATATGACACGCCGTGTAATTTTTGATGTGAACGAAACCCTACGTCGTTGGATGATTTCTAGACCGCGACACTGCCGTGTCGGTCAGACAACACGATGTGTGAGCAGCCACTAATTCATGATCTGGACAGGATGGCGCCCTCCGTCCAGGAGAACACAACCTCAGAAAGACGCACCGGGGGGTGATGGGAATTAGCACTGTCACTTGTGAAATCAAGGAATTAAGTCATTATAGTTGGCAAGCACAATATATAGACTTAAAGACACAAAATTGTGCAAAAATATATGCTCTAGGCAGTACTAGTATATAAAAAAAGTATAAAAGAAATCGATGATCTGCATGTTTCTAGAGTTTGGACGGTCCATTTCGATGTCCAATTACCACCGAAACAGAAAAAATTGTCGAAATTTTGATAGTTTTGACAAAATTTTAAACATTGCTTCGAGTAGAATTTCTGTCGAACAAGCTTGGAGCAATAATATATATACTCCAACTTGAGGGGGAGTAGTAGATCATTTTATGAATTAACTGTTTTAATTAGCATATTTAGAGAGGTTTCATGGTAAATTATCTGCGTTACATTGGCATATTATTTAAGGATCTCACTGTAGTCAATATCTTTACATAGGAAGGGACCCGTGACACTGATTTATTATTAGTGAAAAATTTAATTTCAACTGATATTCCAACTCAAAATGTATGTAGCAAACCTTTTTCTTTTGATGTGATGCTATTGGGCAATCTTCATAAGTTAATATGTTCTTACGAATTTACGATGTTATCTCTACAAATTACAGGATGTAGTTATCCCTTTTCAGGCTTGTAGCAAATCTTGTTTATCAACTAATTCTCGCAATGGTAAAAAAAGTTAAATTTATTAGTTCAAAGAATGATTGATTTAAATCTTATGTTGCAGGATGGATCTGAGTCAGTACACTTTAGATGGCAATGCTGACGCAGTTGAGTATTGCCCATCCCGTCCCTACTGTGATATTTTGGCTGCTGCAACTTACACACTGAAGGAGGGTATTCAACCAGAACGCAGCGGGAGCATTTCGCTTTTCTCGGATTGCAAATTGATTCAATGTAAAGAGACAGCCGGTGTTTTTGATATAAAGTGGCGTCCAGAAAATGCAGATGCCCGTGCTATACTTGCTCAAGCTGGGGCCAGTGGTTGCTTAAGCCTTTACCACTTGGAACCTGCACTTGATATGGATGCTGGTAAAATCTGTCTGCTCCTATTCCATCTACAATTTTTGGACATATATCATAATCAAACTAATAACTTGTAAGTTCTTCAACATGTCTTCCATCATCAAAATCACATGCTTTTCTTGAAGCTTTAGGAGGGCGTTACTGAGTACAGATTGAGATGTATAGGCTGCATACCAGAATGAATTTGGTTTTATGCTAGGAGATACGTTATATAGACTATATTTGAAACAATTCTTTGAAGAACCCCCAAAAAGAGTATAATATAGTCTCCTTGATTTAGAGAATGATCATCGTAGATCATTGAAGAAGTTCTTTGTTTGGTTTTGGAACTAGAAGGTATTTCAATTCAATATATTTAACCTAATTGGAGATGTCCATGATAGTTTGACTATACTACAAGCTACAAGAAAGGCGATGTTAAAGGTTTATATGATTGCTGGAGTGTACAAAGGATAAACTCTGATCCCTATTTATCTTCATTAATTCTGAAATGATAAAGCATAGTTAGGGGATATATCTTGGTGTGCTGTCTGTTTCACGCAAACTGAGGTTACTATTGATCAATGTTTTAAAAATCCGCTTATAAATCGCTTAACCCGTGTGGGAAGGAGGCCACTATGCTTATTGCCAACTAGTCTCTGAAGCGGGCCAGGCCGTGCAAACTGCCCTACATGCATTAATTGGCCTCGCAAGTGCCGTTTTTAGTTGGCTAGTACTAAAAAAACGTACGGAGCCCACTAAAATCCCGACCTGGACACCCGATACTCCTCCATTGCACTTTTCTCCCTGCCCCCTTCTCTTCCCGTTCTCGCACTTCTGCTAGGGCTGATGTTGCTCTCTAGTCTCTATAGTACATGTTCACCAAAAAGATATAGAAGTACATGAGAATGATTGTTATAAGTTCACGATAACCTGAATGAAAGGGATTGTATTTGGAAAATTATGCAACATAAAATTCCACTCAAACTGTAAGGTGAGTATTTAGAAAAAACCGAGTCAAATTGAAATCATTATACAATAACCATGGAACAGGACTTCGACTTCGAGTCGACTTCGGCAGGTGTGGACATGGAAATTTGTGGAAATGTCGAGGAAACTTCGAGGATTTTTACAACCAAACTTCGACGCAATTTTGACAAAAATTAAGCTAAAAATAGTTAGTTTGTGATGAAAGTTGATAGATTTCATCAAATCTAGCTAAAAACACAATAAAAGTTTACATATAGCTATCCATTTAGGTTTACATATGTAAAAAAATACACGATTACATACAATTGTCTCCAGACTACTGAGTTCTTCCATAAGTTTATGACAATAAACAAACTACACGAAATTAGCTTAGAATAAAAAAAAATCAAAATTACCTTACCTCAAGCTCCAACACTTTCCCCCCTCACACAACAAATTCCACAAAAATCAGAAGAATGTCGCCAACTTCGACGACTTCGACTGATGTTGAGGAAATCAGGGATTTTTTTAATGGACCTGGGCCAACTTCGTCAACATATGGGAAATGTCGACAACTTCGACGAAATGTCGAGGATATTGTGGAATGAAGATGTTTACGTGGATTCGACATTTCCAACTATCGACATTGACAAAATCGGTGAAATTTTGTCCATTGTTGACGACATTTAATACCATGAATTAACTACACGTCACACCAATGGTAGTGAATGTTGGGATATGGAGTTACAAGGTGTTCATCAAATGAGAGTTGTGCAAATGACAATGATGTGTAGCGACAACGAAGATCACGTTAAAAGTGATTGTAAAAAAGCGGGAGTGAGGAACTACAAGAGGGTTAATGATAAGAACAAATACCTTAAAAGCCAAATTCCTTATAATAATCATCTATATGTCCATACATTGAGTTTGGCATTTATAAGAAAGACTGAAACCGTATTTTTCGCAACATGTGACTAAATATCTAACGAACAACCAAATAAAACAATAAACTCAAAACCTACTAATAAGTCCCTGAAATTACACAGGTCCTAAAATTGAAACGATATTATGATAAATCCTAATACAAAATCACATAATAAAGAGAACAAATTAAGCCTAATTGATTCATTATCATGCTTATGGACCTAGGAGTAGAACTTATTTTGCATTAGTTGTCTTATATGATTCATGCAAGTACAACATAGCTAGCACACACTTCAATTAGTAGTGATGTTATTGACACAAATGTCAAAACAATGGGCAACCACATCCACCTATTTTATCCATTACGTCTTTTTAGAGAATATATGCTATTGGGTCTATATGGGCCAGTGTTTCAAAAATCGGTCCGTTGCAGACAAGGTTCGAACCCCCTACCGCTCTGCATACAACAAATCCCTCACAAAGCGGACCAGGGCCGCATACAAGGCCGCACAACCATATAAAAGGCCGATTAATCCTTGATTTTTAGATGGACAAATTTCCATTTCTTATTTTTATAGTTTCATTCATCTATGTTTGTTTAGATATAGATTATAGTTGCATGTTTGTATTTATTTAAGTTGTGATGATTGCATATTTGCATGATTGCATCCATTATTCTTGTAATTGTACTAATTAGACACATAATTGTACAAATTAAATATGTAAATGCATGATCAACATATATTTATATAGATAAATAGTTAATAAGTAGAAAAAATCCAAAACCGCATATACTTCTGCATGTACTCTCGCATACCACAAATACTCTATAAGGTGACCTCTCCGAACACATAACACACATTGCTTTTTAAAACACTGATATGGGCTGACTAATATAGCTTATTTTATTACGTTATAACGATATATTGTATGTGTCCATGCATAATACATTGTATCCATGCATTGCTCCTATATAAGTAGAAACAATGTAATCTAATTATGGTTGCAAAAAATCATTTTCTCTTTAATTTGTCACATGGTATCAGATCAAAGATTTCCTCCTTCAGCCTAATCCCTCACTCTAATTACCCACCCTAATTGTCACCTAGCCTCCTTCACTCTCTTCGTCCCCTTTGTTTCCTGCTGTGTCCCTCTCTGGCTACATGAGGGGGGTACTTCCTATGACTCCGAAGGCCGTCACATCCTTTTTCTTTGACGCTTGCTCCCATTTATGGTACTAGGGGGCGTTCCCTCTCTGCCCCTAGCAATAGGGGTGCTCTACTACTCTGCCAGTTGTTGTCCTTAGGCCATGTTTGGTTCAAAGAAAAGCATCAACAGAGGACGTGAAAAGGACTTGGATATGGAGGTACGTGAACGGGATGGCATGCTTGCTTTTCAATCTTGTGTTTGGATGCTACAAGTATAGATGTACATGATTGGTGACAAAATCCGAATGAAAATTGTCACTTATTTTTTGTCAGGATTTTGATATTACTCGATCAGACATTTGTGACAATATTAACTGGGTAGTGTGATGTACAAGGAAAAGGGAGAATATGCGGTAGTTGTGGTGTCCGAGTTCAGGAACCATGTAGTGAAGCTTTAGGGCATCCTGTGAAAGTAACAACGTGGTGCAAAACTGAAAGTGTTGAGAATGAGGACAAAGATGAGAATGAGAGCTTTAGGCATTGGGTGCAAAACCAGCAGAGCAAAGAAGAAGAGGGAAAAGATTAGCAAAGAGGAGAAGAACAAGTGGAACCACCGTGACGGGATGGACCAACAGAAGGGAAAAGAGTTGGGAAGGAACTGGTTACAGGAAGGAGAGAAGACAAGAATGCATAGGTTAAGAGACATGCCGAGGTGGAGAAAAGATGGAGGCAGAAGGATACATGTGCAGTTGCGTGCGCAAGTGGGAGTGGAGCGAATGGGCGTTGCGGCCGTCGATGATGGGCATGGGGGGGTGGGAGGTCCTCTGTACCGTACAAAACCTTGTGGATGGGGGCGGAACATAAACTCCTAATGAGTTGGGATTCTACTACCAGCTAAATGCAAACCCAACTTGGCTTTTACGCAACCAAACATGGTATTTAGTTATTAGTGGGATTAAAAATCCTATCCTATGTGGAATCCTATAAACCAAACAGGGCCTTAGTGGCGACAAGGCGCGAGTGCTTCCACTTCTCCCCAACCGACTATTATCGCTAAAGGAGAAGGGGGCGCCACCGTCTCCTCTTGTTGCATTATGGGCTATTGCAGAAGACAAAGGGAGGGGAACCCTTCTTGCTCTCCCTCTTACAATCATCGGCATGCCCTTCTAAGGCCATTGGTACTATTGCTACTTCTATAGAGGGTTGTTTCCTGCAGCCCCTTGTTGTCGCCAGTAAGCGTAAGAGGGGTTGTTGTTGCAATTACCACTTCTAGACGGGAGCTTTGGTAACGTTGATGGGCTGTAGACAACCTAGGGCCTGATTGATGGGCTTGGTTCTCCTCTATTTCCTCCCCGTGCACATCCCCTAATGCATGGGTGAGTGATTTCTCTTATTAGGGGCATCTATTTGATCCTATCACAATGTTTCACTCTAGTAACTTTTCTTATTACCGTGCATCAATTTGGTAATACCGTGCATCAATCTGGTAATCCATCCACGCCATTAAGGTTGAATATATACTTTAAACGATCATTTATAATGATTCTTCTTCTGTCTCTGTGATCAAACTAAACAATAATGATTATTTATTATGGATTAATGTTATCTATAATGTTGGGAATATCGATTAGATAATATGAAAAATCATTGTTTAGAAAAGCGTTAAGCGGTGTACGGGCAGAGAGGGTACCACATAGTATATACTAGAGTATATGCGGTTTTGGATTTTTGTTGATAAATTCATTATATGTGATCATAAAATGACATTGAGTCTATAAAATAATGAATTTTGTATGTAGAATCATCAAATATAATAATTTTGATGTAGACATAATAATATGCATGTAATTGTTTGAAATATAAGTCGTACCATATACGGGCCGGAGTCTGTAGGCCCATATAGTTTAGTAAAGTCTGGAAGTCTCTAGAGTCATGTCCACCTTATCCTATATAAAGCAAAGGAGCCTCTCTTGTATAATATTACATTGTGAATGTATCATCTATCATTATTTCCAACAGTATTAATACATACATTTGTATATAAGCATGTAAGGAATGTGTTTAATATATATGTACTAGGGCTGGACATGAAACCAAACTTTACCAAACAACTGGTTAAGTTTGGTCTGGATGGGTATTGGCGTCAAGTTTGGTTTGAAATGTGTTCAGACCATCCTTATTTGGTCTGGTCATAGTTTGGACAACTGTTTAACCAATTAGACCGAACTTGACCAACTCTATATGTGTATGCGTGTGTCTATATATGTGCTGCAGTAAATTATTCTAGTCATGTCAGTTGATGTATAGACAATATTTAAAATTATCTCAACATTATATTTGGTGTTAAAAATGACTTTTATATTAATATTGTAGTTGAATTATATTATATATAATCTTGTAAATACATTAATATATATATATATATATATATATTTATTTATTGCATGAAATATGTAAAACATTCGATCTAATGTGTTAGAGAGTTTGCTTAATTTTGTTAATTAAGTTATTTGAGTCCAGTGTATTAGAAAGCGGGAAGCGGGAGGCGTGCAGACATCACCCTGTATCCGATTAAGCGGTAGGTGGCCGATTAAGCGGGCGATTTTTGAAAAAGCGGGTGCCTAAATTTTATAAATTTTTATACAAAATTACATGTATGTGTATATAAAAAATATATTTCTAAGGAACTTTTATACATATCTAATCAGCAAATCAGTAATTAACTAAGTATTCATCAATACTTACTCCTAATCAGTATCTCTAATCACTAAAATCAGCAAGCGGATCAATAATTGTATATAACAAACTATGAATTATTGATTTAAAGTAATCACTAAAGTAGTACTAACCAGTAGTACCAATCATTAATCACTGAAAGAAACAAGGAAATCAGTAAAACTAATCATGCATTAGAAGTATTAGTATATAGACTTTCCTGCGTTTTTACTTAGTCTATTTTTCTCTTTTCTTTGTTATTCCTATGTCTTGTTTTATCCCACATGGGTTATATCTAAACCATGTGCCTTTCTCTTGTCTTATAAAAGAGAACCATGTACTATGTTTTTAATCATCTCAATAATAAGACAATTAGCCGCAACTTCTAGATGGTATCAGAGCCTCCCGATCCTCCCTAACCCTAATCCTTCTTTCCCTCCCATCTACCCTAGCCGCCACCCTTCCCCTTTCTCCCTGCTGCGCCGCACAGCAGCCTACCCTTGGTCTGCCGTCGCCGCCTAGCACCATCCTTGGTGCCGCCTCCACCACAACAGGCCCATCCCTGCCTTCCTCCCTCACCGCCCACCTCTTCTCTTCTTCATCTCTCCACCGCAGCCCCCCCTTCTTCTCCCTTTTCCAGCAGCTCTCTCTGCTGCCCGCCGCCACCAGATCCCTCCACCTTCTTGCCGCCGCCACCATAGCCCCACCATTGTCCATTTCCGCCACCCCGAGCACCCACCCTATCCTCCCTTCTCCTCTTCCCATCTTCTCTAATCCTTTGCTCACCATCTCGTCCGGCTAAAGGCTCCTTTTCCGGCCTCCGTATTGTTTCCGACAACGCTACGTACAACCCGGTCTTTTCCAGTTCTGGCACGTTGAAGGAGTAAATCAATTTTTCGCATCTGACTGCCTGCGCCTCATGGTGGAGTAATCTTTCCTCCATGTTGGCGTAGGTCCTGCTCTTCCTTTCTGCCCCGTGAGGGTCTTCTGAGGTCCATGATTGGATCTCCTACCTACTACTACTGCTAGTCCATGTATTGGACTTCTGCTGCAGCCCTCTGCTGACGCCTGCTGTTATCTGCGCCCGTGCTACTGCTTTTTCTACTTGGTCCGATGGCGACTTCAGATCTTCCTCGCACTCTCTGTGTTACTACGGTGAAGTTGGATAGTTCCAACTATGACCTATGGGCTGCCTCCTTTGAGTTGTATGTTAAATCCCAAGGTCGCTATTCTCATCTGACCACAAAGGGCCCGTCTCTTCCTGCTCATGATGCTGACGAGAAGACGAAACAAGCCTATGATCTCTGGTCCAAGGAGGACTATGGGGTCATGACATGGATGGTCAACAGCGCTGAAGCAAAGATCAGCCAGTCCCTTCTCCGTCTTCATACTGCCAAAGAAATGTGGGAGCAACTCTCCCATGTTTACTCGCACCAACAGAATCCTAAGAAGGTCTTTGAGATCTTCAAACAACTTGCCAAACTGGAGTATTCTACTACTGATTCGGTCGAGGATTACTACAACTCCTGCTGTGCTCTCTGGGATGAGTTCCAGGTGTATCATCCCCTTTCTACTGACATTGATGAACTTAATCGACAGCGGAACGAACTTATGTTAGTTCAGTTCCTCGCGGGCCTACCTGCTTCCTTTACTGGTGTTGTGGACCAGATTCTCTCCAGCGACCCTTTACCCACTCTCCGCGATGTACTCAAAAGGGTCCAGCGCCTTCCTTCTGTGTCCCAGCCCGTGCCTGACTCAGCTGATGGTGCAGCTCTCGCTGTCCGCTTTGGTGATTCCTTTCGTGGTCGCGGTCGTGGCAGAGGCCGTGGCCGCGGATGACGTTCTTCTGCTTCTGGTCGTGGCTCTGGAGCTGCTACTGTTGAGTCCCGCTACTGCACTCACTGCAAGCGCACCAACCATACTGAAGATCGTTGCTGGATCAAATATGGCAAACCTGACTGGGCCAATAAAGTGACTTCTGATCAGACTGAACCTGCTCCGCCGACAGTTGACTGGATCCGCTCGGAATTTGAAAAGCTGCTACAAGCTCGTCTGGCGTCTTCTACTGAGGATTCAAATGCTGGTAGTGCCGCCCTTCTGACTACGACTGGTAAAAACTCCTGGGTGATTGACTCTAGTGCGACTTCTCATATATCTGGCAATCCTGATTTATTCTCTAAACTGCACAAGACTTCTTTTATACCTCCTGTTACTTTAGCTGATGGTTCTAAATCACCTGTTACTGGCATTGGTGATATTTGCTCTACTGGTAGTCTGCCTCTGCGCTCCACTCTTTATGTCCCGAAATTTCCTCTTAATTTACTCTCTGTCAGTAAAACTGTGAAGAGCCTTCGTTGCTCAATTACGTTTGATCCGGATGGTGTTTTGTTTCAGGATCTGCGCACGAGGATGACGATTAGTTCAGGCCATGAGGGACCGGATGGACTCTACTACTTGGACGAGCCAAAGACAGCTGCATATTTGACATCATCTGTAGCAGACATCCAGTGGCATTATAGATTGGGACACCCTTCTGTTGCGAAGTTAAAAGTCATGTTACCAGATATAGTTAGTTCTGATTTTCATTGTGAGACATGTCAGCTTGGCAAGCAGACTCGTGCTACCTTTTCCAAAAAATTTTGTATCAGTTCTAAAGCACCTTTTGATATTATACATGCTGACGTTTGGGGTCCATGTTCTGTGGCGAGCACTTCTGGTTTTAAATATTTTCTGAGCTTCATTGATGATTTTTCTAGAACAACATGGCTATTTTTGCTTAAAGATAGATCTACTATTCTTGAAAAAATTACTGACTTTTTTGCTGAGATCCGCACTCAATTTGCTAAGCCTATAAAATTTTTTCGCACTGATAATGCGTTGGAATTCATGCAAGCCTTTGTTAGCTCCTTTTGTCATCGTCAGGGCACCATCCACCAAACTTCCTGTGCCTATACCCCACAACAAAACGGTGTCGCTGAACGCAAGAATCGTCATCTTCTCGAAGTTGCTCGTACCCTTCTTTTTCACTACCATGTTCCCCAGTCTTTTTGGCCCGAGGCTATAGCCACTGCCTGTTATGTTATTAACCGCATGCCATCCTCTGCTCGGAAATCAGATTCCTTTTCAGGTTTTGTTTCTCGATGCATCTCTTTTTTCTGTCCCGCCTCGCATATTTGGGAGCACATGTTTTGTTAAGAACCTTCGGCCAGGCCTTACTAAATTGGATCCTAGAGCGACTAAGTGTGTTTTCCTAGAGTACTCTCGCACTCAAAAGGGGTACCGATGCTATGATCCTATTTCTAAAAAGTGGTTTGTATCTGCGGATGTGGTATTTTTTGAGCATATGCCTTTCTATTCTTCGGCTGGTTCTGCGCTCACTTCGGATTTACTAGTGGACACACCTTTACCTGTGGTGGATGATTTTCCTGATAATTCTGATGCTCCGATTGAAAAGCCACCTCTGAAAGTTTGTCACAGAAGACCGAAGCCGACAGCTCCCTCTATGGCCTCTCCATCGTCCTCATCCTCTGTGCCAGATCAAACACCTCCGCATGTATTTTCTGATCTTGATATTCCTATTAGTCTGAGGAAAGGGACAAGAACGTGCACTATGCATCCGATTGGGAATTTTTGCTCTACTGCTAATCTGGGTGCTAATTTTGCTAACTTCACTGCGGCTCTTTCTGCTATATCTGTTCCTAAAAATGCTGCTCAGGCTCTTAGACATCCTGCATGGCGTCAGGTTATGGAAGAAGAAATGAAGGCCCTTACAGAACGTAATACATGGGCCCTTGTTGATCCACCTGCTGCTTGCTCTCCAGTTGGTTGTCGATGGGTCTTCACAGTCAAATACCAGCCAGACGGTACTGTTGAACGGCTTAAGGCGAGACTTGTGGCAAAGGGGTATACACAGACCTATGGGGTCGACTACTTCGAGACTTTTGCTCCAGTGGCGCGCCTGAACTCTGTGAGAATTCTGATTTCTGTTGCTATAAATTCTGACTGGCCTCTGTATCAGCTTGATGTCAAGAATGCTTTCCTGTATGGTGACCTTCATGAAGAAGTATACATGTCACAACCCCCCGGTTTTGTGTGTCAGGGGGAGTTCTCTAAAGTCTGTAGGCTGAAAAAGGCAATTTATGGCTTGAAACAGAGCCCCAGAGCTTGATTTGACAAGCTCAACACTATTCTTCAGAAATTCTCTTTCCGGCGCTCCCAGTCTGATCATTCTATTTTTGTGAAAAATACTACTGCGGGTATTGTTGTCCTTATTGTTTATGTTGACGACATTATTCTTTCCGGAAGTGATCTTGCTGGTATTCAGTCAACAAAGTGCTATCTGGAGAAACACTTTGTCACCAAGGATCTCGGCTCGCTACGGTATTTTCTTGGGATAGAGGTGTCCCAGTCTTCTTCTGGTCTCTGCTTATCTCAGCGGAAGTATGTTCTGGACCTCCTATCTGAAACTGGTCTTCTAGGTGCTAAACCTGCTAGCACACCTCTGGATCCGAACATCGACTGGGATGATGAGGATTCTCCTGCTTATCCTGACAATCAGCAGTATCGAAGAATGGTTGGGAAACTCATCTATCTTACTGTTACACGGGCTGATATTACTGCTGCGGTTGGGCTGGTTAGTCGCTACTTGGATAAACCTCGGCAATGCCATTGGGATGCTGTCTGCCATATTCTGAAATATCTGAAAAGTTCTTCTGGAAAAGGTCTGCTTTACAAGAAACATGGGCATTGCAAACTCCTTGGCTATTCTGACTCTGATTATGCTGGCAGCAAGGTTGACCGTCGCTCTACTTCTGGCTACTGTACCTTTGTGGGAGGTAACCTTGTCACTTGGCGAAGCAAGAAGCAGTCTGTAGTTGCTCGCTCTAGTGCTGAAGCTGAGTATCGTGTCATGGCACACACTACCTGTGAACTGTTCTGGATTAGGAGCTTGCTGAAGGACTTTGGCATTTCTGATTCGTCTCCTATTCCAATGTATTGTGACAACAAAGCAGCTACCTTCATGGCTAGTAATCCTACTTTCCATGAGCGGACCAAGCACATTGAGGTGGATTGTCATTTCGTTCGCGAAGCTGTTCTATCGGGCCAAATCTCTGCTCCCTACATTCATACATCTGATCAGGTGGCTGACATCTTCACAAAGATTCTACCAAGGACGAGGTTCACTGCTATGACATCCAAGCTGGGCATGCTAGACATCTACGCTCCAGCTTGAGGGGGAGTATTAGTATATAGACTTTCCTGCGTTTTTACTTAGTCTATTTTTCTCTTTTCTTTGTTATTCCTATGTCTTGTTTTATCCCACATGGGTTATATCTAAACCATGTGCCTTTCTCTTGTCTTATAAAAGAGAACCATGTACTTTGTTTTTAATCATCTCAATAATAAGACAATTAGCCGCAACTTCTAGAAGAAGTATAATAGAGTAATATGATATTTACTTAGATGCATTATAGCAGTAACCTATTATTACAGCTTACACACAAAGTATGCATTCTAAATTAGGATTACCTATATCATAGAACATTTAATGTATACAAGTTTCATATATTATAGTCGACACTACTTGGACTATGTAATTAATTAATGCTACATGCTTACAGTAGCGTTTTTAAAAAAAGCGGGCAAAAAGTGGAAAAAAGCGCGCAAAAGCGTAAAAAGCGGGTGAGGCAGGAAAAAAGCGGGCGATTATGTTCAAAACGCTTAACGGGCGCTTAGGGGCTAAATTAGGCGGCTGAGGGTCTTGGCCGATTACGCGGCCGCCTGGGCCGTTTTTTAATACAATGTTTGAGTCTATAGGGATATGGGCCCAAGTGTGTCTTGACTCATTAGGGTTTAGTCTAAAGTCTATATGCTTCCCCCATTCTATATATAGGAGGGGGGTTTCTCTTATCAAAGATATCACACAACCTTCTTTTACTTTACAACATAATGTTTAGATAATAAGATTTATTTCATTTTATTAAAGTACTATTTTTATTAAAGAGCACCAATAAATTGATTTCACAATTGAATCAAGTTATTACTCAACTACTTTTTATTTATCTTCGTTTAAGTGTGCGGCTAGTAAATACTAGGTAGTAGTGGTTTAGACCGAACTTAACCAAACTTGACCATATTTTAGCAGTCAAATTAAGTTTGGTCTAGACCCTTTTAGCTGTCAAGTTTGATTTGGAAATTTTTTTAGACTACTATGTGGTCTGATTAATGGTTTTAGCCCCTGTTTGGGTTCGGGACCTGATTCGGATTCTGGCCCGTCATTTAGCGCCACGTCTGCTAAACTCGGTCCGGGTTGGCCAAGAAACATGTTTGGTTCGCAACCTCAATCCTCCTCCGTTTTGGGATACATAACCCCATAATCTGGACTATTAGTATATACACTTTACTGCTTTTCTATACTTAGTGTATTTTGCTTTATGCTTTTTCTCTTTTTCTATTGTGTACTCTTTATCCCACATGGGTTATCTCTATACCATGTGTACTCTCTTGTCTTATAAAAGAGAGCCCCCTGTACTCTGTTTAATTATCAAATAATAAGCAATCTTGTTGCCGACTTCTAGATGGTATCAGATCAAACACCACCACAGGTATTCTCTGATCTTGATGTTCCTATCAGCTTGAGGAAAGGAACTAGAACTTGCACTAAACATCTTATTGGAAATTTTTGTACTACAGATCATCTGGGGACTAATTTTGTTAACTTTACTGCTGCTCTTTCTGCTATATCTATTCCTAAAAATGCTTCTCAGGCTCAAACATCCTGCTTGGCGTCAAGCTATGGTAGCTGAATTGCAGGCTCTTACTGAACACAACACATGGCAGCTAGTTGATCCTCCTGCAGATTGTTCCCCTTTTGGTTGTCGCTGGGTGTTTACTGTCAAATATCAATCAGATGGCACGGTTGAACGGCTAAAGGCGAGATTCGTTGCTAAAGGCTATACGCAAACTTACGGGGTTGATTATTTTGAGACTTTCTCTCGTGTGGCTCGGCTGAACTCTGTACGGATTCTTATTTCTGTTGCTATTAATTCTGATTGGCCCTTGTATCAACTTGATGTGAAGAATGCTTTTCTGTATGGGGATCTACATGAGGAGGTCTACATGGAACAACCCCTGAGATTTGTGCTTCAGGGGGAGTCCTCTAAAGTCTGCAGGCTGAGGAAGGCGATTTATGGTTTAAAACAGAGTCCCCGTGCTTGGTTTGATAAACTGAGTACTATTCTTCAGAAATTCTCTTTTAGATGCTCCCAGTCAAATCACTCTGTTTTTGTCAAAAATACTATTGCTGGCATTGTTATCCTTATTGTATATGTTGATGATATCATTCTCTCAGGGAGTGATCCTGCAGGCATTCAGGCTACCAAGTGCTATCTGGAGAAACACTTTGTTACCAAAGATCTTGGCTATCTGCGGTACTTTCTTGGGATTGAAGTTTCTCGGTCCTCTTCTGGTCTTTGTTTGTCTCAACGCAAATATGTTCTGGATCTGCTTTCTGAAACTAGACTTCTAGGTGCTAAGCCTGCTAGCACACCTCTGGATCCAAATACTGACTGGGATGATGAGAACTCTCCTGCCTATCCTGACCATCATCAATATCGACGCATGGTTGGTAAGCTTATTTATCTGACCGTCACACGAGCTGATATTACTTCTGCTGTCGGGCTTATTAGTAGATACCTGGATAAACCCCGACAATGTCACTGGGACGTTGTTTGCCACATTCTTAAATATTTGAAGAGCTCTCCTGGGAAAGGCCTTACTGTAAACTCCTTGGTTATTCTGATTCTGACTATGCTGGGAGCAAGCTCGACCGACGCTCCACTTCTGGCTACTGTACATTTGTGGGAGGAAACCTTGTTACTTGGCGAAGCAAGAAACAGACTGTGGTTGCTCGCTCAAGTGCTGAAGCTGAATATCGCGCCATGGCGCATACTACTTGTGAGCTTTTCTGGATTCGAAGCCTACTGAAGGATTTTGGTATTTCTGACTCCTCTCCTATTCCGATGTATTGTGATAACAAAGCTGTTAAGTTTATCGCCAGTAATCCCACTTTTCATGAGCGGACTAAACACATTGAGGTGGACTGCCATTTTATTCACGAAGCTGTATTATCTGGCCAGATATCCACTCCCTACATCCATACTTCTGATCAGGTGGCTGACATCTTCACAAAGATTCTTCCAAAGACGAGATTTGCTACTATGACATCCAAGTTGGGCATGATTGACATCTACGCTCCAGCTTGAGGGGGAGTATTAGTATATACACTTTACTGCTTTTCTATACTTCGTGTATTTTGCTTTATGCTTTTTCTCTTTTTCTATTGTGTACTCTTTATCCCACATGGGTTATCTCTATACCATGTGTACTCTCTTGTCTTATAAAAGAGAGCCCTCTGTACTCTGTTTAATTATCCAATAATAAGCAATCTCGTTGCTGACTTCTAGACGGACCAAGCCGGTCTCGGTAGAGGCAGGATTTCAATTCTCAGTCCGGGTTAGGGTAGCAAGTCCCGACTCCCCACTCCCTCGCCCCCTCTCCTCTCCCCGACACTCTCCATCCTCGACCCTCTACTTCGACCCTCTCCCCTCTCCCTCTACCTTTGCTGTTACTGCTGTCTTCTCCTCCAACTGTGCCTCTATGAATTAAAGTGAGGCACGATTCCAATGTCAGCTACCTCGAGCAGTTCGCGGATGGAGTACAGGCGTCGGGAGTCAAAGGGGCGTAGGCGGAGGGAATCAATGCAGTCTTCTTCCACCTCCGGGCTATAAGGGCGGCCTATTCATCAAAAAGCAGGGTAAGCCATGTCTTGTCCCTTCTGGTTATCAACCATTACCACTCTCCATTGACACCTATTCTCTTGTCTGAGCATCGTCCCATCCCATCTTATCGACGAACAGTTCAAACCCTAGCTAGGGCAACGACTGCCCAACTGCCTACATATTGCTTCCATTGTTCATCGACCTGCTTCCCATCCAGCTCCGCATCCTCGACCAGGTGTTCTCTGAAGCTGTTGTTGATCCTTGCTATTATGAAGTTTGTTCCTTTGTGAAGAGGTGGGTGAGCTTGATTCCTATTTTCTTCGTTTCATTTGTTATTTTGATCCGACAGTTATACTGATGCTTTAATTTTCTCCTTTGTGGCTTGTGCTGCTTGATTCGGGGTCATTTCAATGCTGTCTCTTCTCCCCAAATCTTCCTTCCAAATCTTCTCAGGTATTTTGTTATTTGGATCTGCCAGTAAATGTTGTATGAGTTGAGGGGAAGTGTTACTATATTTAGTATTTTGTAATTACTGTGTTTTTATTATCCTGTCTCTTATCCCATATTGGTGAATTTTGTAATAGACGTCCTCTCTTATCATATATAAGGAGAGTGCATGTACTTGTTTTACTCATCCAAATATAAGCCTTTTCTGGATTCCACATGCTTGCTTAACGTATTTAGCTTATTTTATCTTGAGCATCTATTTGGCCAAAGCGAATAGAAATGCTTGGTAGAATCTCTTAATGGATTGTCGAGAGCGACAATTGGGAGGCACATACTTATATGAGAGTTGCATGATCATCTTTGTGAATTGAATTCTATATAGTAGCTAGTTCAGAATGAAACAACCTTGGAAATCTTCATCCTTAGTGATAAATAATAACTCTTGTGAAAAATATGATTGGATTGAATGTAATGGGATTAATACAAGACTGGACGCCCTCTCCTTTATATAGGAGAGGGGAGACACCCTAAGACTTAGGATGCAAGTAATCTAAACGGGCTGAAATACAAAAGCCCAATAAATAATTAACCTATTAACTAAATAGACTAATATAGACTCTCTAACACTCCCCCTCAAGCTAGGGCATGGGTGAAACACATGTCCAAAGCTTGGAGGCTACAAGACTTGATAAAACGATAAAAGTAATGATAAATGAAAGATAAAAGATAAATATCACTCCCCATACAAAAAGTGATACTCCCCCTTAATTAATACACTCCCTTTGAACCATGTAGTGACAATGCTTCTCTTATTTGAAATTATATTCTGTAGGTTGGAGATTCTCGAGCTTTGATGAAGGTCTTGTGGAGTGCATCTGGAATGAAGAACATTTGAATGGAACCTGAATACTGCAGCAGTAATTCGCCACTTGGAGCAGACGATCATCAATACCATGACTATGTCATCTTCACTGGAATACGTGCTTAACGCGGCACGAACGCAGATCTCCAATGATGATGTAGCAGTAGTGGTGTCTTCAAAACGTCTGAGAAGACGTGCATAACGTGGCACGAACACAGACGGACGATATGCTGGTGATACGATGCAGGTACCATAAAACTCTGACGCTTGAACCTTGGGGCTTGATGGGAAAGGAGATCATCCATCAAGCAAGAAAGAAGATACCGACGATATTGTCGGTAAACCGCTCGGTTTACCGATATCGACCCAACCCGTCACCGGTTCACGCAATCCTGCCGTTGCTCCCGCAAATATCGGTAAACCGGTGGGTTTACCGATAAAACCGGTCGATTTCGGCGATATTGGGGGGGGGTCAATGTAAAAAATCCAACTTATTGACGATATCGGCAGTATGCCGCCCCGACATACTGCTATTTGCAATCTTGCGACTGCTGCTGCTGCTAGAGTGAAGAAAGTTGGAGATTTGGGGCAATTTTCTTCCTTGGAGCTCAAATTGGCCCTAATCAAGGTATGTTTTCTTAATTTCTTTCATTCTTCATCATTTCCAACCCCTCTCCTATCTATTTCCTTCTATTTTCACCATAAAAGCTCTCCAAAAATCTCTAAATACACCCAAATCTTAGATCTACTTCAAAAAAATTAGGATTAATGCTATTTAACAGTAGATCTATGATTATTATATGTAGATCTACTAATGTATAACTAGATCTACTACTCTTAATTATTATTATCATATAATTTCACTAATTAATACTAAATTCATAATAATACAATAAGTACTAGAAATAATAGGTATCTAACTTAGGTTTAGTAGAAGTTGTACCAAATACCAATGCGAACAAATACAAACAAAAATATAGTAAAAATATTTATATTTTTCATTTTATTTATTTATTTAAAATGCTGAAAATATCAGACAGCCCCCCAGGATATCAGTAATTTAGTTTACAAAGATATTTGTAATGGTAGTAGTACTACCATGTTTCCTCTTTGCAGTTTGATTAGTGAATGTATGTTGAATTTTGATTTAGCTCGCATGAGGAGGGCGGGATGAATAAGATAGCCTCCTGACTTCACTAAAATGCTGAAAAAAAACCATTTTTTTTTTACAGAAATGTGTGTTAGTGTAATGTAAGATGGAATGAGTAAAGTCGTAATACATCACTTGACTTAATACTAGATAATTATCAGATTTTATAATTTTTAAATTAATTTCAGACTTTAATTTTTTTATTTAAGCCTTTTTTCTTGTTAATAAAAATCTTAAAAAATATTGTGTTTGATTCTATAAATACATTTAACATTTATACACCTAAAAGTATTGCGTTTGATTCTATAATCTAGAATATGAGACTAATTGTCTTATTATTGAGATGATCTAAAATAGAGTACAGGAGTTCTCTTTTATAAGACAAGAGAAAGACACATGGTTTAGATATAACCAATGTGGGATAAAACAAGACATAGAAATAACAAGTAAAAGAGAAAAATAGACTAAGTAAAAACGCATGAAAGTCTATATACTAATACTCCCCCTCAAGCTGGAGCGTAGATGTCTAGCATGCCCAGCTTGGATGTCATAGCAGTGAACCTCGTCTTTGGTAGAATCTTTGTGAAGATGTCAGCCACCTGATCAGATGTATGAATATAGGGAGTAGAGATTTGGCCTGATAGAACAGCTTCGCGAACGAAATGACAATCCACCTCAATGTGCTTGGTCCGCTCATGGAAAGTAGGATTACTAGCAATGAAGGTAGCTGCTTTGTTGTCACAATACATTGGAATAGGAGACGAATCAGAAATGCCAAAGTCCTTCAGCAAGCTCCTAATCCAGAACAGTTCACAAGTAGTATGTGCCATGGCACGATACTCAGCTTCAGCACTAGAGCGAGCAACTACAGACTGCTTCTTGCTTCGCCAAGTGACAAGGTTACCACCCACAAAGGTACAGTAGCCAGAAGTAGACCGACGGTCAACCTTGCTGCCAGCATAATCAGAGTCAGAATAGCCAAGGAGTTTGCAATGCCCATGTTTCTTGTAAAGCAGACCTTTTTCAGGAGAACTTTTCAGATATTTCAGAATATGACAGACAACATCCCAATGGCATTGCCGAGGTTTATCCAAGTATCGACTAACCAGTCCAACCGCAACAGTAATATCAGCCCGTGTAACAGTAAGATAGATGAGTTTACCAACCATTCTTCGATACTGCTGATTGTCAGGATAAGCAGGAGAATCCTCATCATCCCAGTCGGTGTTCGGATCCAGAGGTGTGCTAGCAGGTTTAACACCTAGAAGACCAGTTTCAAATAGGAGATCCAGAACATACTTCCGCTGAGATAAGCAGAGACCAGAAGAAGACCGGGACACCTCTATCCCAAGAAAATACCGTAGCGAGCCGAGATCGTTGGTGACAAAGTGTTTCTCCAGATAACACTTTGTTGACTGAATACCAGCAAGATCACTTCCGGAAAGAATAATGTCGTCGACATAAACAATAAGGACAACAATACCCGCAGTAGTATTTTTCACAAAAACAGAATGATCAGACTGGGAGGGCCGGAAAGAGAATTTCTGAAGAATAGTGCTGAGCTTGTCAAACCAAGCTCTGGGGCTCTGTTTCAAGCCATAAATAGCCTTTTTCAGCCTGCAGACTTTAGAGGACCCCCCCTGACACACAAAACCGGGGGGTTGTGACATGTATACTTCTTCATGAAGGTCACCATACAGGAAAGCATTCTTGACATCAAGCTGATACAGAGGCCAGTCAGAATTTATAGCAACAGAAATCAGAATTCTCACAGAGTTCAGGCGTGCCACTGGAGAGAAAGTCTCGAAGTAGTCGACCCCATAGGTCTGTGTATACCCCTTTGCCACAAGTCTCGCCTTCAGCCGTTCAACAGTATCGTCTGGCTGGTATTTGACTGTGAAGACCCATCGGCAACCAACTGGAGAGCAAGCAGCAGGTGGATCAATAAGGGCCCATGTATTACGTTCTGTAAGGGCCTTCATTTCTTCTTCCATAGCCTGACGCCATGCAGGATGTCTAAGAGCCTGAGCAACATTTTTAGGAACAGATATAGCAGAAAGAGCTGCAGTGAAGTTAGCAAAATTAGCACCCAGATGAGCAGTAGAACAGAAATTCCCAATCGGATGCATAGTGCACGTTCTTGTCCCTTTTCTCAGACTAATAGGAATATCAAGATCAGAAAATACCTGCGGAGGTGTTTGATCTGGCACGGAGGATGAGGACGATGGAGAGGCCATAGAGGGAGCTGTCGGCTTCGGTCTTCTGTGATAAACTTTCAGAGGTGGCTTTTCAATCGGAGCATCAGAATTATCAGGCAAATCATCCACTACAGGTAAAGGCGTGTCCACTAGTAAATCCGAAGTGAGCGCAGAACCAGTCGAAGAATAGAAAGGCATATGCTAAAAAAATACCACATCCGCAGAGACAAACCACTTTTTAGAAATAGGGTCATAGCATCGGTACCCCTTTTGAGTGCGAGAGTACCCTAGGAAAACACACTTAGTTGCTCTAGGATCCAATTTAGTAAGGCCTGGCCGAAGATTCTTAACAAAACATGTGCTCCCAAATATGCGAGGCGGGACAGAAAAAAGAGATGCATCGGGAAACAGAACCTGAAAAGGAATCTGATTTCCGAGCACAGAGGATGGCATGCGGTTAATAAGATAACAGGAAGTGGCTATCGCCTCGGGCCAAAAAGATTGGGGAACATGGTAGTGAAAAAGAAGGGTACGAGCAACTTCGAGAAGATGATGATTCTTGCGTTCAGCGACACCGTTTTGTTGTGGGGTATAAGCACAGGAAGTTTGGTGGATGGTGCCCTGACGTCGACAAAAGGAGCTAACAGAGGCTTGCATGAATTCCAGCGCATTATCAGTGCGAAAATTTTTTATAGGCTTAGCAAATTGAGTGCGGATCTCAGCAAAAAAGTCAGTGATTTTTTCAAGAATAGTAGATCTATCTTTAAGCAAAAATAGCCATGTTGTTCTAGAAAAATCATCAATGAAGCTCAGAAAATATTTAAAACCAGAAGTGCTCGCCACAGAACAGGGACCCCAAACATCAGCATGTATAATATCAAAAGGTGCTTTAGAACTGATACAAATTTTTTTGGAAAAGGTAGCACGAGTCTGCTTGCCAAGCTGACATGTCTCACAATGAAAATCAGAACTAACTATATCTGGTAACATGACTTTTAATTTAGCAACAGAAGGGTGTCACAATCTATAATGCCACTGGATATCTGCTACAGATGATGTCAAATATGCAGCGGTCTTGGGCTCGTCCAAGGAGTAGAGTCCATCCGGTCCCTCATGGCTGAACCAATCGTCATCCTCGTGCGCAGATCCTGAAACAAAACACCATCCGGATCAAACTTAATTGAGCACCGAAGGCTCTTCACAATTTTACTGACAGAGAGTAAATTAATAGGAAATTTCGGGACATAAAGAGTGGAACGCAGAGGCAGACGACCAGTAGAGCAAATATCACCAATGCCAGTAACAGGTGATTTAGAACCATCAGCTAAAGTAACAGGAGGTATAAAAGAAGTCTTGTGCAGTTTAGAGAATAAATCAGGATTGCCAGATATATGAGAAGTCGCACCAGAGTCAATCACCCAGGAGTTTTTACCAGTCGTAGTCAGAAGGGCGGCACTACCAGCTTTGGAATCCTCAGTAGAATTCGCCATACGAGCTTGTAGCAGCTTTTCAAATTCGGAGCGTATCCAGCCAGCCGTCGGCGGAGCAGGTTCAGTCTGATCAGACGTCACTTTATTGGCCCAGTCAAGTTTGCCATATTTGATCCAGCAACGATCTTCAGTATGGTTGGTGCGCTTGCAATGAGTACAGTAACGAGACTCAGTGGGCTCAGCTCCAGATCCACGACCAGGTGCAGTACTACGGCCTCCGCGGCCACGACCGCGGCCACGACCACGACCGCGAAAGGAATCACCAGAACGAACAGCGAGAGCTGCTCCATCAGAAGAATCAGGCGCAGACTGGGTTACAGAAGGTAGACGCTGGACCCTTTTGAGCACATCTCGAAGGGTAGGTAGAGGATCGCTGGAGAGAATCTGATCCACAACACCAGCGAAAGACACAGGTAGGCCGGCGAGGAATTGAACTAACATAAGTTCATTCCGCTGTCGGTTCACTTCTTCAATATCAGCAGTCAGGGGATGATACACCTGGAACTCATCCCAGAGAGCACAGCAAGAGTTGTAGTATTCTTCAATGGAGACAGTAGCCGAATACTCTTGTTTGGCAAGTTGCTTGAATATCTCGAAGACCTTCTTCGGATTTTGCTGGTGAGAGTAAACATGAGAAAGTTGGTCCCACATTGCTTTGGCAGTCTGAAGACGAAGCAAGGACTGGCTGATCTTGGCTTCAACACTATTGACCATCCATGTCATGACCCCATAGTCCTCTTTGGACCAGAGATCATAGGCTTGCTTGTGGGACCAAGCAAGCCTATTGATTTGTCTGTCTTTCAATTTTTATTTGTCTGTCTTTTTGCAGTGTCGACTTTTGACTTTTGAGAAGATGTCTTCAAGCGATGGTGAGGATGCTGGGGCCGGTAATGTTGGAGCTAAGAATGTGATGGATTTTGCATGGAATCACTGTACGCCTCTTGACGGCAATAGGGGAAAGATAGTTTGCAATTACTGCAACAAGACAATTGGTGGAGGGGGGATTACTAGGTTCAAACGTCACATTACTGGTGGTGACAAAAATGTGGCAATGTGCCAAAGGTGTCCCCAAAGTGTTAGGGATGATTTCAGGAATCTTATGGGTGCAAAGAAACACAAACAACAAAAGCCGAAGGCAGCTGACAAAGGTTACACAAATACATTATTCAATGTTAGAGGCACAGGTTCTTCTGCTGAATCAGATGATGACATTGCATATCCTCCTGACTGTGACACAACTTATTCACGTTGTGCGTATAGACGTGCCCTCAGAGATTCCCGCAGAGATTAGTGGGAAAGAGAGGAGGCAGCTCGAATTACAAGGAGGTATGGGCCATCTGGTGCAGGTGGAGGCAGTGGTGCACGTATTCCTGTTGTTGACCTGGATGACGATGAAGACAGAGCTGGTCATGGTAAAAGGAAGAAAGGCGGCATTGATACACTTTTCCGTTCTGCTAGTGTGAGATTGAGCCATGTTGATGAGCCAGGGGTTAGGAAGCATGAGGCTAGGCAAAAAGGCATCAAAGCAATGTTCACTGGTGCAAAAGATAAGGCCGGTAAGACAGTGGGTAAGTTCTTCTTTGCTCATGGTATACCTGCACATGTTGCAACTGAACCGTATCTGCAGCATATGGTAGATGTGATAGGGGATTTTGGGAGGGGCGTCAAGGCCCCCAGTTCATATGAATTAATGAACAAGTATCTTCCCCTAGAGAAGGATCTACAAGCATGGATTTCAGACCAAAAACATATGTGGTTTGAATATGGTGTCACACTTATGTGTGATGGGTGGACTAGTGGCAACATAAGACAAATTATCAACTTTCTTGTACATTGTCGTGGATCCACAATTTTTCTAGAATCTGTTGATGCTTCAGGTGAGGTCAGAAACCACAGGTACATAAAGAAACTAATGAAAACATACATGAAGCAAGTTGGTGTGGAAAATGTGGTGCAGATAGTTACTGATAATGGTTCTGTCTTCAAGAAGGCCGGGGAGAGTTTAATGAAGAAATATCCCATATACTGGACACCATGTGCTGCCCACTGCATAGATCTCATTCTCAAGGACATTGGCTCAATTGATTTCATTAAATCTGTTGTCATTGATGGTAGGTTGATCACATGATTCATCTACAACCGTTCTTTTCTATTAAATGCAATGAGGCGACCTGAGTATTGTGGTGATCTGATTAGAACAGGTGCAACTAGATTTGCAACAAACTTTCTTGCCTTACAATCATTAAAGTCCAAAAAGGATGAACTTAGGAGGCTCTTCAACGGAGTGGAGTGAACCTCCACGAAGGAGCACAATACCCCAGTTGGCAGAAGAATTGAGGAGTTGATTGCCAGCAGACCTTTTTGGGATAAGGTTACTAGGGTGCTACGAATAATGGAACCCATTGTCAAGGTATTGAGGCTGGTAGATGGTGACAAAACTGCAACAATGCCTTTTTTATATGATGCAATGACATAAATGGTGGACAACATCAAAAAAGCAGCTCCTAAGTCCAATGAGCAATACATCAAAATTTATGAGAATCGTTGGACAAATATGCTTTTGCATCCATTGCATAAAGCAGGTATATATCTCAATTATGTTCTAAGTTTCTAACTTCTAAGTTATTTGTCTAACTCATAGTCTACCTATTAAAATGTCATTCTTATTTCCTTATTTATATTTGTGACAACTTATTATTTGAATCCGAGGTTCCAATACTCATGAACGCTTGGATTGAATCCGACTCTAATGAATGCAGTGAGAGATGTCACCAACAAGTTCATTACCTCTCCAGAAGAGCGATTGCTATTACTGGAAGAGGTATAAGATAACTATATATCTTACATTCTTAATTTCTCATTAGTCATTAGTCATCACTTTGATTTCATCATCTAAATATCGTAAATGATGTTTTTTTTTTGCAGTTGTGCCATTTCCGTGAAGGCACTGGATGTTTTGGACATCCAAATGCGGTTTCTGATCGTGAGGAAGGTGATCCTTGTGAGTGGTGGGTTTGGAATGGAGCAGGTGCTCCCCATTTAAGAAAAGTGGTTGTTCACCTCCTTGCTCAAACAACATCTGCAGGGGGTTGTGAAAGAAATTGGAGCACATTCAATCTGATACACTCAAAGAGAAGGAACAAGCTTGGGGCAAACAGGTTGAGGGACCTTGTCTACGTTCACTACAACATGCGGTTGAGGGCTAGATCAATACGAGATGCCAACTACAGGGAAGTGGATTTTTCTATTGTCCACGATCCCATTGACACCGCATACACTTTCACCACTGAAAGACGTAGAGGGCTGGAGGAAGATTCAGAAAATCCTTTAGAGGAATGGATGAATGAGATAGGTCGTCCTGTTCTTGATAATTTAGATGGACGTCCAGATCCATATATAGACGAGCAATTTGAGGGAAATAATGGTGATGATATTATTCTTGATAATCCTCCTGAAAGACTTGAGCCTGAAGTTGCACATGTAAATGTTGATATGGAAATTGATAGAACAGTAGAAGAGCAATTAGCTAGCTCAGATTCTTCTTCTTCAGCTGGTTCCAAATCTAAGTCTGATGATGGTGACAATGATGGTGGTAATCAAAGTCAACGCTCTCCAGAATATCCTCCAACTGTGGATCCTCAACATGATGATCGGCCTTATGTTACTAGGGGTGCACCTCCACAACAACAAGAATATCCCATGGCTGAAAATACTTTTCAAAGAAGAAAAACTCGAACTGGGAAAGATTACATCGATGCACCTCCACCAAATGCCACAATGCCCACAACTCCAAGCCCCTACCCCTACTCCTACCCATCCAATGCACAATCACAACCACAATACCAGAGTCCAAGTGATTATTATTCTGATCTTGCTGATTCAATGGATACATTGAGCAAATCTGACTCTCAATCTCAACATTCATTTGGAGATATGTTATTTGGGCAGACACTTCCATACCCATCTCAAACTTCTCAGTCCCAACATGGGTATTCTGGATATCAAGTTGAACCACAACCAAGATTACAGTTAGAACTTGGACCTGGTATGGGATATCATGAGCATACTCTGTCCGTAGCCCTTATGGATGCTTTCGGGTGAACACCGAAGCATACTCTGGTGATGGAGGACAAACATGGAGTGGTGGGCATACTACAATTTTTCCTATTGCCGGTGTTCCATTACAACCTCCTTTTCCTCAACCTCAAGCTCCTCGAGCATGAACACCTCCTCCCGCTTCTTCTCAGCCTCCCAGGAATTCAGCAAACAAGGCTCAATATCTCAAAGATTTACAAGAACATTTTCCAAAGATTGGGATGATGCAGTATAAGAATCTTGAAGTGTATGAGGAGCATGTTGTTTCATACAACAAATCGTATAGAGCTTTGATGACATGGGGGCAATATGTGGAACAACAATATCCTTATCAGCAGCCGGCGCGCCACTCATCATACAACTGATGTGAGTTAGTACTTAGTAATTTACTATGTTGTTATATGTTTGTTGTAAGTTGAATATTATTGCATGTGTGTAAACATGAGTTTATGGATTGTGCTAGTAAAATTTCAGATCTTAATTCTTATATTTTGTCATCGAAATCTCCAAAAAACATGACTGATTCCTTACCTCCCACATGATTGACCCCCCCCCCCACACACACATACCCAATATAGAATTTTATTGCATAAAACGTTGCATCTAGGTGTTGAGACCACACCTGTAAAATTTTATGATTTAATTCGTTCATTTAGGCGTCGATAAGGCCAGGATTGCATCTGTCGATATTACTGTCAGTATACCTGTAAATATCTATTTTCACGCCGTCAAAACGGTATCGGTCATTTAATTCCTTGCCATCAAGGAAAGTCTCAAGTAGATCAGCAACAGGTGATGTCGAAATAGCAGATGCGACTCGGAGAAGACGTGATGAAGCAACTCGGTGAAGATAAACTGGATGAATCAACCTTACAGAAGTAAATTGGTAGGCTTGCTGAGCTTCTGAAAATCTGAAGAAGCACCCATCTGTCTCATGTGAATGTAGCTGAAGTACCCTATCAACACCTGACGTACATAACGCGGTACGAACACGAATAGCTCGGTGTTGATGCTGAATGAAGATCTTTCATTGCTGTTTGGAAGTAGAGAACGAATGTGCTGAACAATGCGAAGCTCCATAAAGATAATAGCCTAGATACATATATCATCTCTTCTCATACTCTCTCTCATACATATTCTCTCACTCTCTTCTCATCTCTTCCTCTCCTCTCTATCCCCCCCGCATTGGTGTGGAGAAATGGATATATGACCCCCCCCCCCCCCCCCCCCCCCCCCGCACTGTGGAAAGGGATACATACATGATGTGGGTGGGTGGGAAAGGAATTGGTGGATTTGAGAGAATTTTGTGTATATGGAGATGTGTAATATGTGGAGAATGAAACCGATAATCGGAGAGAATATGCTAAATGGGTCAAAAAATTAAATGGATCTGATCTCGACCCGAAAAGGGAAAAATCCGACTAGGCTTAAAACTGGATCCGATTAGCTAAGGGCAGACCCGATCAAGGATCTGAATATCAACATGCATCTGGTATATGGGGGCAGTAATAGGGCTGTTTGGTAGCGGTGGAGAGTGATGGGTGACCGTGCTTCAACAAAGGATAGGAGAAAACGTTGGGGCAACAACGACGAGATGGAGAGCAGCAGTGGAACAACGACCAGGGGCATGGATGACGACGACGGATGAATGGTGTGATCGGCGGCTGGGGATATGGTTGCTGGATGACATGGCAGCAACATAGTAGTAGGACAGATGACGATGATTGTGTTGCTCGGCTGATGCAACACTTGGCCGCAACGAAAGAGATGATACTGGTCTCCTGCACTGCTCCAGAGATATTGCATGCCATGAGGCTGCATGCGGAGTCAAGTGCTGAGCCTCTCCTTATGAGACGACAAAGGCTGGAGCTGAGGACATCAGGGTGATGCAGCGGTAGATTGTTGCTGAATAATGCGAGTGTGATGGCGTCGACGGATGCGGATGGTGGCTGCTTTTTAATGGCCGCTCGGAATGATGGCTGAGTGATCGTCGATGGCGGCGTGCTGCTGACGGAGATGGCGTTTGGCGGCTGTTGTCACTAGCGTATGGCATCACTTTTGTTGTTGCTACTGGCGGTGGCACTGATTGCGCGAGATAGAGACGTGGTGGTGGCTGTCTGTTGCTGGTGGCGGCATTTGCTCGGGAAGGATGATGATGGCGTCAGGAAGGTGATGGTGCCGACGCCCGGAAAGAAAAGTAGATCGTTTGAGAAAGAGAAAGATATGCCATGGAGGTCGAGAGATGCCTAGCGGGCAGCCGGCCTAAGCCATGGCAACGGCGGCGGTCGCTAGCAGGCGGGGGTTCTTCCCCTCGGTTGCTCTTTGGAAAAGACGAGCGGCGGTGGCTAGGGCTGCGTGCGCGCTGGAAAGGAGAGGGAGGAGGGGCGGCGACTTGGTTTCCCTCAGGAGCGATCACGCTCTGTTCATGCAAGAATTTCTGTTCACTCCGCCACACTGTTCACCGCCGGAGTTACTGTTCACCGCTCTGATACCATGTGAGAAATAAGATTCTATTGAATGCAAAGGGATTAATACAAGACTGGACGCCCTCTCATTTATATAGGAGAGGGGAGACGCCCTAAGACTTAGGACACAAGTAATCTAAACGGGCTGAAATACAAAAGCCCAATAACTAATTAACCTATTAACTAAATAGGCTAATATAGACTCTCTAACAATAGAGAGGAGAGGAAGAGATGAGAAGAGAGAGAGAGAGAGAATATGTATGAGAGAGAGAGTGTGAGAAGAGATGATATATGTATCCAGGCTATTATCTTCATGGAGCTTCATTCTATCTTGAGCATCTATTTGGCAAAAGCGAATAGAAATGCTTGGTAGAATCTCTTAATTGATTGTCGAGAGGGACAATTAGGAGGCGCATACTTATACGAGAGTTGCATGGTCATCTTTGTGAATTGAATTCTATATAGTAGCTAGTTCAGAATGAAACAGTCTTGGAAATCTTCATCCTTGGTGATAAATAATAACTCTAGTTAATCTTTAGCTTAGATTGCTTCGATCATCAATTTTATTCTAGTAAACTAAATCCCACCTTTTAAAAGAACGGGATTGTTGAATATTAACACGCCAACGTTTTAACATCCCTTTGCTCCTTGGATTTTGTCGAACATACGACACACACCCGTATACTTGTAGGGTAGTGTTCGAGTATAAATTTAAGACTTATATACACAACTAACAAGTTTTTGGCACCACCTCTCATTGAGGCAAAAATGCCTCTTGCCTCGTGCATTTTAAAACCTTGCATGTGCAAAAACCATCAATAATACCATGGAAAGAGGATATGATGGAAAATTCCCCTTGTGTATAGAGGTTTTTCTTATTGATAAAGGGCAACCACCTCTCCTATAAATAGGATAAGGGGGAAGCGGACTCAAGACAAACCCGAATGGGCCAAAACACTATTGAGCCCATATAACAAAGAGACTAAACAATTTAAATAAATAGACTCTCTCAACACTCCCCTTCAAGATGGAGCTTGGGAGAATCCCAAATTGGCTTACAAACAGACAAACAAACTAGAGAAAAAGCCATACAAGAATGTTTCTCCCCCTCAATGTTACAATAAATCATTCAAATACTTCCTCTCAAGCAGATAATTTCAAAGTAGGTAGGTAGGCATGCAGGTAGATTGAGCTTCTTGATCACTGTGAAGTGGCATATGGAGTAGAATTAAACAACAATAAATATGCCTCATGGTCTTCATCTCAGGCGCTGTCGTCATAAATTAGACCAGAGAGTGCTGGAACACAAGAAGCAATAATGAACGTGCATACAAAGCATGGACAAGAAAAGAGTCTACATGCACAAGGCACAGACAAGCCACAAAGTGTTGGCAGCAGAAAGTAGATGAGGTAGCCGGATAGACTACCAATGTGTGAAGTAACAAGATAACCAAGATCCAATGTTGTTGAAGCTCCATTATTATGTAAAATGACCAGTAGAAATCTTCATCATCTTCTCTCATTATAAATTTTCCATCACAGTAGTAGATATCACATTGTAGAGTGTGTTGGGATACAATAGTAACATTGGTTGATGTGCGAGGGTACGAATAAAGAGTCACCGTGCAAACAAAGTACATACAGTAGATGATACACAAGCACAAAGTAAAAATCACAGCACAAGTAGTAAGAACGACGCCACCACATAGAAAAACAATCAACAAATAGCATAAGTGAAGTAGACAACTACATAATCAGTCGATATGACGATGAACAAGTTTCTCAAGCTCTTCATATGGTAAATAGATCAATGTAGCAGTAGAAAACTCCACATGGCAGAAAAAGCAGCAACAAAAATAGTATGAAGAGTCCACATACCAGTAGAAAGATCCACATAGTAGCAAAAGGAACACCACATAGTAGCAACAAAAAGTTTTATGAAGATCCATATAGAAGTAGAACTAAAATTCTTCTTTTTCTCTCCTCCATCTCATCTCTTCCCTCTACTCATCATACTCTATTCTTCCCCTCATGCCAATCACGAAAAGAGTCAAGAGAGTGGTTGAGGTGGAGAGTAAAAAACAATAGTAGATGTAGTGTTTATGTAGGCAAAATGTGAAGGAGGTAACTGACAAGTCAAGTTAATGTGCAAAATGACTAGGGAATTAAAAAACGGTCTGAGCGGCCGATTAAACGGTCGACTAATCGGCCTAGCACCTTGGCTGTTTAAAATTGACCCAAATCGCCGGTTAATCGTTTTGCAATTAATCGACCTTTTTTCCCCGCTTTTTGCCCCTTTTTTCTTCTGTTTTTTTGCCCTTTTTTCGTCGCTTTTTGTCCGTTTTTTTTTAAAAACTGTTGCAAGTCAGCAACATTGAGTAAATTTTAAACTTCCAAGTATAAATGACTATAATACATTAAACTTATATACATTAAATGTTTTATGATAAGCCTTAGTTCTAATTTAGACTGCATACTTTGTATGTAAGCCGTAGTAATATTGTGCTGTTGTATATCCAAGTAAATTATATGTAACTATTATCTAATTTAGATTTTAGAACACATACTTTGATTAAATGTACTGCTGTAATGTATGATTAATTGCTGATATGTAAATGTAGCAATAAGTTAGTAAGATGTCTATAATAAGTTTGCTGTAATGTGATGCAAAGTTGTTATTCTATCATATATTTATATATAAATATATAGATACGCTTATTGTTTTATAGTTGTATATGATGTTTTATCTGTGACAAGTCTATTGTTTACCAGATTAGCTATAATCATTGTTATATAGTTTGTGTTATGAAGTATTTGGGTGTTTAACATTGTTGTGTAGGGTGTTTAGATATGTATAAAAGTTCAAAAAAGTATATTATGTATATACATATATGTGTAATTTTGTATAAAATTATATAGGAAACGAAAACCCATTTTTTCAAAAATCGCTCGCTTACCGCTTAACCAGTTACAAGGTACTGTCCGCAGGCTTACCGCTTAACGTTTTTTAAAACATTTAACATTACCGATTATATAGATCCGGGTAGAAAAATAAATGACCCCCCGCAAAATTATTTTAGACTAGGTCAAAATATCGTAAGATTCGATTATCATATGTTAAATATGTATGGCGAGTAGTACGAGCATTGAGGAGGTAAGCAATATGCATGTAGGGCAGGAAATGGTGGGGGGGTTAAAAGAACAAAAGAAAACTGAAAATGCAGGCAAAGAAAGATAAATGTTACTGATAAGGATAAAGAATAAAAGAAAACTAAAAATGCAGGCAAAGCTTCCGTCATATTATATAATCATTGTAGACGATGTAGCATGCCAAGATCATGTAGCAGCAGTAGCAAGCGACACACCGTGTCAGTTTGATGAATCGCAGGGCAGAATACAAGTGAAACGTTGTGTCATTAGGCGAGACGACGTGTCAAAGTGCAGCCGACATCCGCGTTAAATAGTGACACGCCGTGTCGTAGGGTAAATTTTGCAAACCAAGTCGTGAACCAAGCAGAATTTCGCCTACACGCCGTGTCAAGAAAACGACACGCCGTGTTAGCGACGAACAACACCGGGAAATCTTAGAGATAGCAACAAAAGGGGAAAAATCTTTCTGGATCTCCACCATAGCAATATAGAGATGATATGTCCCTAATATCAGCAGAAAAGGGAGATCTTTATCTAAGATTTGAGATTAGATATCAATAGATGTGACATGGATGATAAAGTGGTGTAGATCTGTAGAGATGTAGACGCGACGGTTTAGATCTGCAAAGGTTAGATGCCGACAATGTAATATAGATGATGACGGTGTAGATCTCCAACAATATAGATGACAACGGTATATTCGACGGCGGTGTAGATCTGTAGCAGTATAGATGAAGGCGGAAAATATGGTAGATATAACGACTCCAAAACAAATCATGTCAATGACATAGCGCCCTATGTAGATCTAGTGACAGGAACTTCAAAGTGGATGATTTTTGTTAATTTGATGGAGACGCTTTATGGAGACGGCTCCAAGAAGTAGGGGTAGGAGATCCTTGCGGGCAGCCAAGCAATGCCTAGTGGCGGTGCCAGCCCGTAAGGGGAAGCTTCTCTCTGTTGCACTCTCTCTCTCAGGATTGGGAGCGGCACAAGAAAACCTCCTCTAATACCATGTGGAAAGATGATATGATAGTGAACTCCTTGTGTATAGAAGTTTCTCTTATTGATAGAAGGGCAGCCCCCCCTCCTATAAATATGATAAGGGAGAAGCATATAGACTCAAGACACCATTGAGCCCATATAACAAAGAGACTAAACAACTTAAATGAATAGACTCTCTAACAAATACCTCGATAGCGCATGTTGTCAATTGGTTCTTCATTGTCTTGGTCTAATTTTGTTGATCTGAACATTCAAGAATCGATTGCCTTACATGTTGAAACGCTTGATGAGTTCAGTGGTTTACTTTCCCCTACAGATTTTCAATTTCCTTGATATGTGACGTGAGAAGTATGTGAGTTTTTCCATCATACTCATTTCATATTCGTTCTGTATTAACCTACTAAATTCTTTGCATAGATTCTCATTAAATGCTATATAGGAAACAACATGGACACGGTAGGCCCCAAAACTAACCCGCGATATTGAACGCATATCATATATATAGTATGTCCTCTCCCTCACTTTTCCCCCAACACACCACTAGTACGTCTTTTTCCCATCCTATTTCTACATCTTTTGGCATAGTAGACAGGAAAGGGAACCACCAATGACGTGGCCTGGGTTAGATCTCTACGTAACACCTCTCTCAAATTGGAGATCCCAGATCTGGCTTCTGAGTGACTTAACCAGGTCCATTAGTTAGCGCCCGTTGGTGGACCCCGTGTGTTTACCCTATTGGGAATGGTCACTAAGTGGCTCTACCTGGGAGGGCTTTCCGTTATTAAAAAAAATTGATTCACAATTCTTTAATTACTATTCTTGGAATTTTACATATGTTTATATAATTTATAATTCTCACAATTTTTCGATTTGATATTTCATATGTATTTTGGTTTTATTATTCTCACCTTACAATGTGTGATCTGTAATTTAACAATACCATTGTTTCATGATTCTTCCTATATGACATTTGATTTGATGACAAAATTTGGGTTTGATTCCATCCTTTTTTCTATCAACTCCAAAGCTTGAATGATGGAACCCATATTTCAACATGAAGGATGGAGCCAAGTCCAATTTTTGAAAATCTGTTTTTAACCTAAACCTAGAAGAATGAGATCAAACCGATCAGCTTGGTTTAGTTCAGTTTGGCTTCATGCCAAACCCCATATCATCCATGCCTGTTTTGTTGCCCAAAATAGTACTTATCAGCAGATTCACCCAGTTGGCTGGTAGTTCGGCTTAGCCATGCTTTTGTTGTCTTTGTGGTTGTATCTACTTGACATATTATGCTATCATATTTTTAGAAACGCATACCTTTCTTATCACATGGTTTTCAATCATTTGTAAGATGTATAACCAAGCCTATGTCTCGATAAGATTGAGGCCCAAAGAAGTTGACATGGTACCCAAAAGAAGCTTTCAAAGCACCTAGTTGAGTGCCTAGAAGTTTGAATATGCTTAATCTGACTCCTTTCTTTTCTTGCGTAATTGCAGTTGCAGGAATCTTTCTCAGTGACCTAAGTGTCAATAAAGTCAGCTCTTCAATGTGCCTGTGCTTGGACTGGAATTCTTCAGGAACAACCATCTCTGTTGGACTCTCTGATGGTGTCATAGCTCTTGTCGACATTGTGAAATCTGAAATATGCCCTATGCAGCAATGGACTGGCCATGAATATGAGGTATGGTACACAGCATTTGATCTTCACCAACCTCAATTGCTATATAGCGGCTCAGACGACTGCAAGTTCTGTTGTTGGGACACACGCCAGAGCCCTTCAAGCCCAGTTTTTCAGAATGCAAAATCCCACAAGATGGGCGTCTGTTGTATTGCCAAGAGCCCTTCAAACCCCAATGCTGTCCTCACGGGAAGTTATGATGAGTGTCTGAGAGAATGGGATATAAGAACTCTATCTAGACCTGTAAATCAATGCTCGATAGAGTTGGGGGGAGGCATCTGGAGAATTAAGCATCATCCTGATGATCCCAGCTTGGTGTTGGCCGCTTGCATGCACAATGGTTTTTCGATAGTGAGAAACACTGGTGAGGGTTTTGAAGTTGTAGAGAGGTACCAGAAACACAATTCATTGGCATATGGAGCCGATTGGCGTAAAGGTGGGGTCTATTCTAGAAATGAAGGTGGGAATGGGTCGCTTGTTGCTACGTGTTCATTTTATGATCGTCAGCTAAGATTCTGGTTGCCGGAAAGTTTGTTAGTCAAGCAACTTTGATGAGCTGTACATTTTTCCAGGGTTCAGCGCCGAGTTTCTGAGTATATGGATACGTATAAAGTCTGTATTTATTCTGCTTTATAGTTGACCCGTCATGATATTAACTATTAATTAGATGGCTAAAACTCTGTAATCAAATTATTTTCAGAGTAGTTTCATCTTCAAAGCAAACGAAATTATCTCTCTGAATGCAAGTTGCAGTTGCGCATATGTCCAGTTCCACAACTATGCCAGCTATAGAGATTGGTGATTGTGTTACCGGTGTAATCTGTTCTGTCTCTGCTTTTGTTGAAAGGACGCAAATACGTGATTTAGTAATTTTTTTGTTCGGTAACTGGTATGCAAAATTCGTTCAAGATCGTCTGGTCGTCATGGTTGCAAATTATCCTCAAAGGGATCATGGATTGATATGTTCATCCTTTGTGCCTGGAGAATAATTTAAGGGTAGTGACACGCATGGAACTAAATGTCGTCACAATGGGGTAAAATTTTGCCGATATTGTCGATGTCGACCACTACCACTGGCGACGTCAAATCCATGTAAACATCTTCATTCCACAATATCTTCGAAATTTTGTCTGAGTTATCTACATTTCCCCATATGTCAACGAATTTGACCCAAGTCAATTCAAAAATTTCACAACGTCCTCGACATCTGTTGAAGTTGGAGACATTCTTCTGGTGTTTTGTGAAGTTTGTTGTGTGAGGGGGAGAAAGTGTTGGAATTTGAGATTAGATGATTTTGATGTTATTTTTTTACTATTCTAAGCTAATAGTAATAGACCGACCCCCTCAGTGTTAAATCTACCATAGATTTACACTATTTTTATGTAGTTTGTTTATTGTGACATGTATGGAAGAACTCTGTAGTTCGGAGACGATTGTATGTAATTGTGTATTTATCCACATATGTAAACCTATATAGATGGCTATATGTAAACATATATCGTGTTTTTTTAACTAGATTTGGTGAAATCTGTCGATTTTAATCACAAAATGACAATTTTTAGCTTAATTTTTGTTGAAGTTGTATCGAAATTTGCTTGTAAAAATCCTCAACATTTATACAAACTTTCATGTCCACACCTGTCGAAGTCGGCTCAAAGTTGAAGTCCTGTTCCATGGTGACACGTAACTCAAAACACACCATATATATTTAATGTTTTGGTGTGTTTGTGTACCAAGTGTACATACTTGGTGTGCTCCCTTTACAAAAAATATCTGTTAAATATATGAAAATCAATTGTTATGAACTAAAAATTTAACACATGACAATAAGGTCCCTTTTTGTATTTTGATATTATGGATGTTTATTTTGGATATTTTTTTTATAATGTGTATTTAAAAAATACATAAAATTTAATTGCTATGAGTTAACGGTCCAATTAGAATAACTATTTCTAACAACTTTTTTATATATGCAATTCATTGTACTGCCTGTAGTATTCCATGCACACTTCTTAAATCATGTATTTTATAAAACATGTAAAATTCAACTATTTTGAGCTAATAATAGTAAAAATGCAACAACGGTCTCCAATGATCTTGTGTACTTTATTGTTTGTATACCATTCATTAGAAGTGAGTATCGAGGGTGTTTTTGTGTTGTTTATTTGTTTGCATATCTTTTCTTTGTAAGTTGTGTTACTTCGAGTCTGTGAATGTTTCCGGGTGTGAGTACCGTGGGTGTTGTATAACGATTTTCCATTTTTAGTATTAAAACATGTATGGCACGCCTACACTTTGGTCACATTTTGTACCTGTTTGTAGCTCCACCTTATCTAACTATTTATGGTGTCCATATTGATGTTGTTTGGCAGAAAGACAGATTCATGAAGTAAGTTTAGAAAATCTTCATAGTAGGGGTCCTTTTTATTGGTATCATATGCTTAGATGCCCCGTTTCTTGGTTATATGTCCCGAGAGCAAAGATTTTTGTACTTGATTTTATTATTAATAAAGGACAAATCCATTTATTATGTCTCTTTCAGTATTGAGATAATGAATAAACTTAATAACGTTGTAAGAATTTTTTACTCGATGACATAGTTTTGTGCTGAAGACTTGGACATAAGATCATATGCACAATAAGAGTATTCATTCATAGTATGTCCCTAGTCAGTTGTTATTATGGATAGTGTAGGACAACAATAATTCACAAGATTAGCATGTATATTGAGTGATGACTATACATCTTTAGTCATAATATTGGATATCAACTAAGATGCATGTGTACTTGAAAGTTTGAGTGTTTGCTCATCGTTTAGGGCGCCTTCGCTTAGAGAGCAAGGTGTGCTGGACAAACACACCTTGGGATTGACACGTGGGAGTCATGTATTGGCATTCAGAGTCATATCTTAATGTGACAATGGTGACTATGATTTTAAGCCTGAAGTCCTTGCAGTAACACATGTTGTTATGTGTACTTTAAAACTAGCCCAATATGCTTTGAAATACGAGTTGCCTATAGAGGGATGCTTGGGTACACTGTGAGAGATAGGCATACTATGGAGTGATGTAGATAGAATTTGTCCCTCCTTTGAAGTGGTATCTCGTCCATTGCTAAGCGAGATTATGAAATGCATGGCCATGAACAGTGTGTCAATATATGACATTGAGCTCACATTATTTGAAATAGTATGCTCTAGTTCAAGGGACTTAGATTGAATGTTAAGATGATGACATTCCATGCCTCAGTTTTAATGTGGATATCTTTGTCAAAGGGATTATACAGTCACAATAACATCGATCACTTTTACATGTTGTAGTTGTTGTCCTACTCATTCTTATTACTTGGATGACAATGATGTGTGGTTAGACACCAATGTTTTCTTGTGTTTTTTTGAGCATCACTACTAACATAATTAGGAACCTACCGGGACACACACATAAAGGTGCATAAGGGAATTGAAGTTCGTAACCAAACATATAATTAGAATAGTTTTGAATCATAAACATGTTGATTTACCTTATGAACAGGTGACAAGAATGTCTGATCAGACGATCATATTGATTTGGGTCAATAGGTCAATTGATTGAGAATTGTTCGATTGAGTTTTTCACTAGAAGGACGTGATCGTCCGATCAGGCAACCTGATTGGGCGATCACAATGTTACAAGGAAAGTTTGAAATTGGAAAGTAGTTCATATCTGGATCTGAATTGTCGTGATCAGGTGATCACTTAACGTGATCGGAAAATCAACTAATGTGATCATTTGATAAAAAATGTGATCAGATGGTCACAATCCAGTTAGAGTTTTTCAACATTAAATTGTTTTGGGATTACTATTCAGGAATGGTTTGGAATTAGGTTTTTCCGAACCCACAACTCTCCTATCTAAAGGGCCATGTCCTAAAGGTTGAGATACATCTTTTGAGAAAACTTGTGAGATGAGTCGACCATCAAACTTCCTTCTTAGAGAGAGGAATTCACTCTAAGAAGTGCTACCCAAGATAGGAGAAGATAAACAATTTTGGAATGCCTAGCACGTCGAGAACTCTTGTTCCTCTTAGACTTGGTGGCTAAGTTGGTGCATCACATTCTCCCCCATTTGTGTGGATGAAGTAGAGGTCGAGGTACACATGCATAGGCTTAGAGAAGACATTCCCATAGAAGACAACCATGCAATAACTTAGTGGCCAATACATATCTTCTTTCTTATCCATCTAGATTTCTTGGTGGTCCTACCAGACCTAGATCCAGAAGATCGTGTTCTTCACCGACATAGGCACGTCTAGTTTACAACTAGTGTGTGCAAATGTATCACCTTTATCACTTCTTATATCTTTTGTTCCCTAACATTTTATAGCAATGACAGATCTGACAATTGGGTTTAAAGGGAATATTTTTTTTGTTAATCTGTTGTGTCCCTTCCTGAAAACCAACAGTGGTATCAGAATCGATGTTGTATGCTTCTAACACCGATTTAGATTTTGAACCGCAAATGATACATTGGAAGAATTATGAGCAAAATTGTATCCATGATAATCACCTAATATCATTTATGATATGTATTACATATACCAACGCGACAATTCGAAATTGGTTTTGTTTGATGGACATGGATATGGCAGTTAGATTGTTGTGGTGTGATATGAAACATATAATATCAATGTTTTCATTTTCATCAAACATCATGTAACATGTATGTCGCTTACATGCCATGTCTCTCTCTATTTATTCTCCATATAGATTTTAGTTATGCAATTAGAATAGGATGATGTGAAAACATCATCGGTAGACCATAGTGGAAATAAGTAGATGATTACAATTGCACACCAAAGAGGATGGTTCTTGAAGGGTTCGTGATCAAGACAAGATGATGGATAAAAAACACAATATATTCTCAAATAAGGTACTTCTGATCCGGCAAACAACTCATATGATTGGGCGACCGGAAACCCTAAAAGGGTTGTTTTAGTATTATATTTTTATATGAATGTTGGTTGTTTTTCTACAACATTTGTTGGCTCAAGTTGTTGTACTAGTTCTTTGTCAACCTAAGTGTTATACACTGTCCATATTTTCATAATGACTTAAACCATTCCATTCCTATGTATCTAATATGTTTGTTACAGATTGATTTCAGGCATTAGGTACATGAAAAGGATCAAACCGCACAAGCCCTAGCTTGGTTTAGTTCAAGTCAAAAGCAATGCAAATGCGCAATTTGGGAAAACACTCTAAATCACTGTAGAACATATTTTGTAATCATTTGTATTGATGATATGACTTATAACTAAGATGAGAAAAAACCAGGGACGCTTGATTCCAATGTTTGATCACTCAAAAATCATTTTGGAAAATTCATCACATGCACTTCATCGGTCGAGTTACAATCTCGACCGATCCTTGATGGATTTTCAAAATGATGTCGATCAGTTGAGTTGTCTATCAATAGAACTCGACTGACGGTCCCTTTGCCTAAGACTAATTTAGGTGGATCAATCGAGTTGCCACTAGGACAAACTTGACTGATGGTTTAAATGGGTCTTGTCGCATAGTGGGATTGGTGGAGTTATCTTTATTGAAATGCGATCGATTGCACTGTACGGAAAATACAAAAAAAGTGATTCTAACCGTTGGAGGGGTGTAAAACTCAAAATTATATCTACTACAACCCTCCAGACGTCTAGAAAACATTCGTAAGTGTTCCACACTCTAGTGGACACTCCAACTATAAATAGGACCCCTTGGAGTTCATTCCAAGTTTGCTCATTCAGGCTATTCGAGGTCCTTGCTATAGTTGAGTGTTATTAGTTCACTTGAGCCCCTTTCTCTCTCTTATTTACACCTCAATTCATCATTATGAGTGAGATAGGTTCTATGTGAATAGAGATACCCATTTTTATGCTTGTAAAGATCTCAAGCTCTATCTCTCCCATCCCTTTCTCAAAAGCTCTTGATTGCTGAAAGCTTCTCCAAGAGAAGGAGAAGGAGCAGACTTCTTCAGTTAGAGAAGAAGGTGATCAAGGCTTCTCCGAGTGAAGGAGAAGATCAAGGCAGAAGATCATAGGAGCTGAGTGGGTAAAGCCTCAAGGCCGAAGACTTTTTACATGAAGGGGAGGACCTTGATGAAGGCATCCAACTGATTGCAAGAGTGGGTATGACCTTTGTGAGGTAGAAGACTAGCTTTTGGATAGGTAATCCCTTGATTGTAAGGTTGTTGGCTCCCTTGGCCTCAAATGTAAGTTGGACATCCTTGTCCCAGAAAAGGAAGGCCATATGTTGTAACTCTTATAAGTGAATATACGGAGTAGACATCTTATAAATCCTAGAGCTTGACCTCTCTAGGTAATGGACTGAATCTCTCCTAGTTTGGCGAGTGGAACCACTCTAAAACAGCTTGTTCACTTGGTTGCTTCAATCTCTCTCATCCTTGCTATGTATGTTTGAATTGCCATCAAATTCACTATTTGCAATTAAACTTATTTGAAGTAACTTGAAGGTGTAACAAGTTTTGTGTAAGTGTTTTAGCTCTATTCACCCCTTTCTAGAACCCTTAGATCCAACAAGTGACATCAGAGCCACGATCTTCTCCGACACATCTCCCATGAGATGAGAAGATGGGTGACTTACTTGGGTCACTCAATCTAGAGGGAATCTTCTCCATGCGACCACCGGTGTTCGACGAAACCAATTTCCTCTATGGGAAATGGTGGATGCAGTTCTTGCTCCAAGAAACCAACTACAACATGTGTAAGGTGGTGATCCTCACATACAAGGAGCCAACCGGTGATGTAGCCACTTGGGATGAAGCTACAGTCAAGAAGGCATAGCTCAATGCCAAGGCAGTTAGAATCATCTATGCTACCCTCACTCCTTCTGAGTTCAACCCGATCTCATCTTGGGACACAACCCATGAGATTTGGAACAAGTTGTGAATCATATATGAAGGTACACAATAAGTCAAGGAGTTCGAGATCTACATGCTCAATGGGCTGCTTGAGAAATTCAAGATGAGTAAGAAGGAGAGAGTGACAGACATGTACTCTCAGCTCAACACCATCGTCAACAAACTTGCAGCTTTGAGACAACCCTTGAATAGAGGGGCAATCAACTCCAAGATACTTAGGTACCTTCCTAAGAGATGGGAAACCAAAATGACTTCAATTGAGGAAGTAAGAAGCCTTGGAGATCTAGCTACCGAGGAGCTCACAGGAAACCTTTAAGCCCATGAGCCAAGGATAGACAAGTAAGAGGAGGATGAAAAGCAAGAGGAGAAGGAGTAAAATAAAGTTAAAGTTAATGCCTTCAAAGCCCAACTGGAGGTAATGATCCTTCAACAACAGCTTTCTTGTTGGCCCTCTCCTACCTCCTCAAGTGAAGATGACAACCCTAGTGATCATGAAGCCAACTACTCCAAGGGAAAGAACTTCAAAGGAAGTCTTCCTCATCCTCAACTCCAAGGTGATATGAGTGTGGACAAAAGGGGCATTACAATAATGAATGCCCAAAGGCCAAGAAGAGCCACCAAAAAAGCAGCCATAAGAAGAAGGATGATTACAAGAAAGAATGCAAGTAAAAGAGGAAGTATAAGAAGGAGAAAAGAAACAAGGATGCATATCATGCGGTTTGGAAAGAATCATCTTCAAGTGGATCAAGATTCAATGAAGGTGATTGCTATCTTGCACTCATGTCCTCCACAAGGGAAGACATAGGTGAGGTAAGTGAGGTAAGCTTGCATGAGTTATCTAAAGAAACTCTTATTGAAATGCTTAATGCTACCTGATCTTCTTATTCCAAATGTAAAGCTAAGAAGAAGAGGTTGGGTAAAATTATTGATGATATCTTAATGCTAAAATTGACATCCTTGATCAAAATGAGAAAGTACATCTTGAGAGCATTGATTCCTTGCAAGGGAAGTTTCTTGATCTTGAGCTCCAATGTAATGGATTTGAAGTTGAGAATGGTGTCTACCTTAAGAACATCACTAGTATAAAGGAAGAAAACTAAGCCCTAATAGATAATCTTGCTTTGCTTGAAACCAAAAATGTTGAACTTAAGCTTGTTTGTGATGCTTGTGAGGATGAGAAGAATGCTTATGTTGATGAGCTTAAACTACTTGGAACTAAAAATGCTAGGTTGCTTGCTCAAATGAATGATTTATCTTCTATATCTATTTTTCCTAGTAAGGATGTTGCTTCTATTACTCTTGAAAAAGATTTCATATTTGACTAAAGCCCTCTGTCTAGTGACCGACTTGTTGCATGATAATGATGATATTGCTTGTTTAACTTCTACCATTATCACTCTTACTGGTGATAATAATAAGTTGAGAGATACCTTGCAAACTTTCCTCAAAGGGAAGAAGTCCCTTAATGAAGTCTTGGATCACTCCACCAAACATAGTTGTAAGAGTGGTCTTGGATATGAGGGTACTTCAAAAAGCAAAGGTAAGGGTAAGAAGAAGAAGAAGAGCAAGGAACCTCCAATTTCCATGGAGAGTCATCCGACTCAAAGAACCCTATGGTTTTTTGTCATTGTAAGAGCGATGATCATTATTCTACTTATTGTCCTTACATGCAGAAGGGGACCAAACCCCAAGATGAAGTGGGTCCCCAAGATAATCCTAGATCCTAAAGTTTGAATTAGGCACCGATTATCTTCCTTTCTTGTTGGCTAAAGGCAAATGGATTGTTGATAGTGGCTACTCCAAACACGACGGGTGAAATCAACCATTTCAATAAATTCACCAAAAAGAAAGGAGGTTCGATGACATTTGGGGACAACAACAATGGTAAGGTAATAGGTGAGGGTGATGTAGGTGATTCACTATGCATCAAGAATGTACATCTTGTGGATGGCCTACATCACAATTTAATAAGTGTTAGTCAACTTTGTGATAATGATTACCTTGTTCTATTACGTCTTTAGAATGCTTGCTTCTAGATTCCCTCTCCTACAATGTCATATATAAGGGAACTAGAAATGGTAATCTTTATATTATTGTGCTTGACTCTATTAAGCCTATCATTGGTAGATGTATTGTTGCCAATTAGAATGATATTTATTTATGGCACCTTAGGCTTGGTCGTGTAAATATGCACCGTTAGTACTTCATGTTTTGTGCAAAACTGAGTTTTTACTCATCCTTTGTTTAAGAAAACCCCCAATGAGCTATGACATGGTATAAAGCCTTCTGTTGATTTCTTTCATTTTTTGGGTGTCATTTTTTTGTTTTGAACACCAAGGATTCTCTTGACAAGTTTGATCTGAAGTCCTACAAGGCTTTCTTTCTTAGCTATATCACTACCAACAAGGAATATAGAGTATATATGATAGAACTGTGTAAAGTAGAAGAATCTATAAATGATAGATTTGTTGAGACTAAACCATATTTTTCCAAAGGTATTGTTCCAAATGATGATGTTGCAGATGAGGTGATTCCTCTCTTAAAAGAGCTCAACATAAGTGATAAAGGTTAGGAGGTGCTAGTTTATGAATAAGAGAAGAATGAAGAAAAGAAGGATCCAACTCCCCGCTTCGTAAAGAATCATGCAAAGGAGCTTATCATAGGTAATTTTTTTGAAAGGGTGAAGACGTGGGATGCAATGAGAAAAGAACAAGAAGAAAGAACCTTCATCTCTCAAATAGAGCCAAAAGATGTAAAATAAGCTCTAAAGGATGATGAATGGATCCTAGCCATGCAAGAAGAGTTAGAGCAGTTCAAAAGAAACAAAGTATGGACTCTTATGCCAAGACCACGATGATAGAAAGATCATTGGCACCAAATGGGTCTACCGCAACAAGTTGGATCAAAATGGCAAAGTGGTAAGGAGCAAAGAAAGGTTAGTTGCTCAAGGCTATAATCAATAAGAAGGTATAGATTTTGATGAAACATATGCACCTGTAGCTAGACTTGAGTTAATTAGGATGATGTTTGCTTTTGTCAGTCACAAGAATTTTCTTCTTTATCAAATAGATGTTAAAAGTGTGTTTTTGAATGGTACAATTGAGAATGAAGTGTATGCTGCATAACCTCTGGGCTTTGGAACACGATATCTTGCCTAACCATGTTTATTTGTTGCAAAAAGCTCTCTATCGTCTCAAAAAAGCCCCTCGAGCTTGGTATGAAAAACTAAATAACTTTTTGTAAAATAATGGGTATATCATGGGCAAAGTAGATTCTACCTTGTTTATAAAGCACACTTCTAACAATTTTCTTATCATATAAATTTATGTTAATGATATCATTTTTGGCGGAACTAATCTTGATCTTTGCAAGGAGTTTAAGGATATTATGCAAATTGAATTTGAGATGAGCATGATGGGAAACTCACTTTCTTCCTCGGCTTCCAAACCAAGTAAACCAAGGAAGGCAACTTCATAAATCAAGGCAAATACACAAGTGAGGTACTAAAGCGTTTTGGGATGGAGAACACCAAGACGATGGACACCCCCATGTCAAACACCACCAAGCTTGATAGAGATGAACAAGGTGACAAGGTAGATGAAAAGTTCTATAGATGTATGTTTGGAAGTTTACTTTATTTAATTGCCTCTAGACCTAAAATAATGTTTAGTGTTGGCTTGTGTGCTCTCTTTCAATCAAGTCCTAGGAAATCACATCTTTTAGCAGTTAAAAGGATTTTAAGGTATCTAGCCAAAACCTAAAATTTTAGACTATGGTATCCTAAGTCAAAGGACCTTACTCTTACTCCTTATAATAATGCAGATTACATAGGATGCTTGATTGATAGAAAGTTCACAAGTGATACTTGCTTATTCCTAGGACCTTACCTAGTTTCTTGGTTCTCCAAGAAGCAAAGCACTGTGGCTATATCAACTACTGATGCTGAATACATTGCAGCTAGAAGTTGTTGTGCCTAAGTCCTATGGATGAAGCTAATGTTTCAAGACTTTAATATTTATTTTGATGCTTATCCTATTTATTGTGATACTATTAGTGAAATTAACCTATAATACAATCCTATATTTCATAGTAGAGCTAAAAATATAAAGGTTCATCATCATTTTATTCGTGACCATATTGCTAAGAAGGATATTTATTTCACGCATGTGGATATGGAAAATCAGTTAGCGGACATTTTCACTAAACATCTAGTTAGAGAGCAATTTAATTTCTAAATTTGCTTATAATTTCTCTTGATGATATTGATATGTTTCCTAGCTAGTTGTTATCTTACATATATGTGTCTTGCTTGAATTGATCATCTCTTTCTTAATATGTGCTATAGTTGTCTTTCTTTTGCCTTATTTTGCTCTTTTGAGTATTTTTCACAAACACTTGTTTTATCGCAAAATAGTACCTATGATGAGTGAAATGTGCCTTAATATGTTTAAAATACATAATAGTCTAAAGAAATAAAATTAATTAGCATCCTAGAGTCTATAAATTAAGTTTCTAAGTTTTTGGACATGATACATGTCGGTCGAGTTGCCAACTTGACTGATCCCAGGTCGAGGTCAATGTTTTTGTCTGGATCAGTCGAGTTTCCCAGACTCAGAATTCAATCGATGGTCGGTCTAGACCAAACTTAAAATAGGTTTTGACTGAGATTTCTCCTTCTCAACTAGAGAAAAGTCGACCGATTCCTAGATCCAACCCCTCTTGACCTCAACCCTAGGTGTGACCATTCCTTCCCTTACCTAGCCTAGCCTTCCTTGTGGTGTGATTCTTCTCAAGGCCACACAATAGACAACTAAAGGTGGCTAGATGAAACCCTAAGGGAAAACAAATGAATCTCTCAAAATTTGTCTATGGACCTAGTCCAACGCACATGCTCAACTAATCGCATGTACCCGCTGTTGGATCCTAGATGGGTGATTAGATGCTCTAGAGGGGGGTGAATAGAGCTGAAAGCACTTAAACAAAATTCATTAAACCTTCAAATTATATGACAAGATAAGGTTGCTAAATAGGTAATTTGAGTGCAACTAAATCATGCATAGCAAGGATAAGAGAGATTGAACATGCACCAAAATAGACAAGCTATTTAGAGTGGTTCCACACTTCAAACTAGAAGTGTGTCAGTCCACTTGCCTAGAGAGGTCAACCTCTAGGACTTCAAACAATTGCACTCTTATATTCATTAATAAGACATACAATACATGACCAACAAAGGACTTACCTATCCAATACAAAGAGTCTTCAACCTTACCAAGGACTTACCCACTTTGCAAGAGTCTTCGGCCTTCTCCAAGGACTTACCCACTCTTGCACAAGTCTTCGGCCTTGCAGGAATTACCCACTCTTCTTGGATCTTCCGCCTTTGACTTCACCTTCACTCGGAGAAGCTTTCCACCAAGGACTTACCCACTTGAGCTTGAGTCTTCTGCCTTCTCCAAGGACTTACCCACTCTAGCTCCAAGTCTTCTGCCTTGATCTTCACCAAGGGACTCCTTCCCTTGTTCTTCTTCACCTCTCTTGGACAAGAGAGAGAACCTTCATCTTCATGATTGGAAATGAGAGATGGGGAGGTGGTAGAAGTGAGAGCTTCACAAGATATACAAATATGACTAGCTCTCTTACAGATTTCCTACTCACTCTAATGGATGTAGCAAGTGATTAAGCTTAGAGAGAGAGAGGAGGCTGTAGGAAGCACTCAACTATAGAATAGGAACCTCTCAAAGAGTTTGCATGGAATGCTCAACCTTGGAATGAAGCCCAAGGGGTCCTATTTATAGCTGGGGATGCCTCTTAGCCTTTGGGAACACTTAGGAACGAAAAATAGCCGTTTTACAAGTTGCAACGGATCTATTTTGGGTCCCAACAAAGTCTCCAACGGTTGGAAATGCTTTTTCTGCATTCCAGTACAGTCCGATCGGCCGAGTTTATATAAAGGTAACTCGGCCGAACCACTAAGCGACAAGTCTGAAAGATAGACTGTCGGCCGAGTTTCCTTGGAGAAACTCGGCCGATCGGTCGACTTTCAACTTGGACCGATCAGTGGATCGGCCGAGTTTCCCACCATAGAAACTCGACCGAACAGGGATCGGCTGAGTTGGTAACTCGGCCGACTGCCCAGAAAATTCCAGAATATATGGATCGGCCGAGTTTGGAATTCGGCCGACAAAATCCCTGTTATGGGTATTTTGGAATTTTCATAAACTGTACAAACGATGGATTTTTGTGTCCCAATAATTTTTCTAAGCTTAATTACAAGTCATACAATCATTACAAGTGATTACAAAGCAATTCTAAGGTCATATACATAGAGATCCCAAATTGCACACTTGTAGCTATTTTGACTTGTCTTTTCTCCAATTTGATATGCGCAAGTTAGGGCATTTGGAGTGTGTCTAAACCTAATCTGAAATCACTCAATGTAGAAGCATTAGACACCAATATGTGGAATGGTTAGTCATCATCAAAACAAGGGTTTAGTCAATTTAGACGTGAGTCAACATTGACCTAATTGACCTTGAGTCAACATTCTCCCCCTTTTTGAAGATGACAAACCATTCCATAAATGTATTGAAAGCTTGTACGTAAAATCATACCTTCGGAGAAACCTAGGGGTTTCAATAGGATTGAGCTCATATGCTCCCCCTCAATTGATGCGCATGGAGTTCTCATACTCCCCCTCAATTGATGCTATTTCTCCTGCATGGTTAGCTTTCATAACATTTATAGAAACTATGTCTTCTACTCATATATGTTCTACACATATATGTCTTCTCCCATTTACCTTCTCCCCTTTACATGGACACGCTTCTTTGCTTCATGTAAGACATGCCTTCTCCCTGTTGTCAAAAGAAGACATATCTTTCTCCCCCTTTGTCATTTCAAAAAGGTGGGGGTGTGAAGAAACTAAGAAACACCACTTGTTAAGAGAAAGAAGATAACAAAAGTTATATAAGGAGAGTAGAAGAGCACAGATAGGGTCTTGTCCAAGCATAGAAAGAAAAACAAGTTAAATCATATACTTGAACAACCCAAAAAATGCAAGATAAGGTGCTGCAGAAAAACAATAAATCACAATGTTGACCCTCAAGATGATGGAATTTGACCAAAAACCATCGGAGCTCATGGCGTAGCGATGAGTCTTTCTCAGAAGGGTGTTTCTGCATAAAAAACACTATACTTGCAGCAAAAACTGAAATTGGAGCAAAAGCTGCATAAAAACAAAAAAAAACTCCAATTTCTACATATAATGTAGCTCTATGTGCCCTGCATCACAATGTTATGCAAGCAACTCAAGATAGCAGATATGCAATTCAAGGAACAATCTTGAGCATGTATGAGATAAGATACAAGCATAACATATAGATGATCAAAGATGGAAATTTTAAACAAGGCTAGAACTACATGTATATGAACTACTAGTAGATGATATCACAAGTTAGGACTACTAGTAGGATCTAGATCATAGCAAGAGATACACAAGATAAAGAAAGCTATGAGTAGATATAGAGATATATCCAAACCAAGAGATATGTAATTTTAGAAGCATGAGAGGATATAACTCACTATATATGCATTCTTACCATAAGATGATTACCCCTATGAACCTCAAGGTTGTATCAAAAACAAGATATACACCTAGATAGATGTAGCAAGTTACAACGGAAGCGATTTTAGACACAACCAAGAGATCCACAAAGATCATCATCAAAACCTGCAAAACAACTCAAAGCAAGTAATTGCAAGATATAGATATATCAATTTAGAGCAATTAGATAGATAGAGTTGTAAGCAAGATAGGCAATTTAGAACATGGCAATATGCATATATAAAGATACCAAGGGAGTGCCAAAGAATAAGGCTATTGGTTGAGAAAATCTAGTTGAGAGGGAAATTCTCATCCAATAAGCCAACTTTATATTCTGTGCACAGTGTAATCGGTCGAGTTCTGTGCATTGGCAACTCGACCGATGACAGCTGTTGGCAACACCCATGGTGCCTATCGGTCGAGTTTCACTAGGGCAAACTCGGCCGACAGAGCAGCTGTCAACAAGCACACCTATTTTATAAAAACATATTTAAAGGCATGCTAAAAATACAAACCATATCCAAACATGTCTAAGCAAGTTAGTAATGCACTATAGAAGCATTAGAAACAGTTTTTGAGCAAGAGTGTGAAGAGAAACACAAAATGCCACTTTTGACTCAAAAACCATATGTATAGTGCATACTAACTTGACAAAAACAAGTTAGAACAGGTTATAAGCAATAAAACCTTTACCTTTGTGCTTACCAATGCTTTTTCACTTGTTGTCACCCTCTACACATCTCACCTTTCTTCTTTCATGTGGATTGAGAAGTCAATTTGCAATTCAATAGCTCAAATCAATCCATTTGTAAATACCTACACGAAGAAAGATGAAATGGTCCCCAATCATGTTTTTGGGTCCGAAGGGGTTAGTTTAGCAACCCAAGTCCTATTTCTCTTGGGTGCTTTCCTAAAAGGACAACAAGTAGCATAATGACCAAATTCATTGCAATAGTTGCATGTGCCCATAGTCTTGGAACTAGAGGATTCTCCATGGAATATTGGAGGTCCTTTATCTTTGTTGTTCCCTTGACTACTATCATATCCTAAACCATGTCTACCAATTTGTTTAGTAGAATTGAGTAGGATGTCATTAAGACTCTTCTTACCAACTAAGAATCTTTGCAAAGATGATCTCAAACTATCATTATCATGCATAAGAGAGGCAATAGTAGAAGACAAATTATTGATATTATCTCTAGCATGCAAAAGATCATTTTCTAAGCAAAGAGCTTTAGTTAAATAAGAATCTCTATCAATATGAAGAGCAGCAACATCATTCTCTTTATTAGTATAACTAGAACAAGATTCATGCCCATTGATTTTAGCAAGCAAGGAGGCATTTTCTATTTCTAATTCATGCAAAACAAAATCTTTGTCCTTGTTTTCAGATTTAAGAACATCAATGTCATGCATGAGAGAATCAACAATTAAAATATGCTCTTCATTAGAATTTGGCATGAGAGGTTGAGCTTCTAGAAATTTAATCTTATCAAGTAAACTAGCATTTTCAAGTTTAAGAGAGTCTACTTGGCTAAGACAATCATTTTTATCAATAAGCAAGCAAGAATTTGCATATTCAAGATCATCTAGTTCTATATGCAAATTATCAACAATTTTAGCAAGCTTTTTCTTTTTCTTTTTAGAAGACTTATAAGAGGCACAAATATCATGAATAATAGCAATTAAAGATTCTTTATCTAACGAGTCTAGGTTTACCTCACTTGAGTCTTCACTTGTTGATGCTATAAGAGCAAAATGGCATTCTCCTTCATCACTTGAGCTTGAGCTTGATCCTTCACTTGAATCTTCACTTGAGCTTGAGTTGGAGGAGCTACTTGAGCTTGATTGCCATTTCTTCTTGTGAAGATGGGTCTTTTTGCCTTGTGGGCAATCTTCCTTGTAGTGACCCTTCTTTCCACATGTGAAGCACCGGATGGAGGAGGACTTGCCTTTGTAGAGTCGACCTTTGGAGTACATGGCATCTTCTTTAGCTTGAGAGGATGGAGAGACTTGTTCCATGATAGCTTCAATTTGAGCCTTCATTTCAGCCTTCTTCATTCTCTTTAGCTCTTTCTTCTCTTGTCTTTCTACTTCCTCCCTCTTGTCAAGTGTGGCTTCATGTGCTTGTAGATTTCCAATGAGCTCTTCAATAGGAATATTCCTAAGCGACCTTGCTTCTTCAATGGAAGTCACCTTGGATTCCCATCTCTTGGGGAGAGTTCTAAGGATCTTTGAGTTGATCTCTCCACTAGACATAGGATGTCCTAGAACAGCAAGACCATTCAAGATGGTGTTGAGCCTTGAGTACATGTTGGCTATGCTCTCTTCCTTTCCCATCTTGAAGTTCTCAAGCAACCCTTTGAGCATGTAGACTTTGCTTTCCTTCACTTGATCTGTCCCTTCATAAGTGATGCAAAGCTTTCTCCATACCTCATAGGCCGTCTCACAAGAGGAAATCCGGTTGAACTCGGTGGGGGTCATGGAGGCATATAGGATGTGCATGGCTCTAGCATTCAAGGTTGCTTTCATCAAGGTGGCTTCATCCCATTCTTCAATGTTTGTCTTTGGTAGAATGTATGGGCTGTTCACCATTTGCCACATCTCGAGACTTGATCCTTGGATGAAGAATTGAAGTCTCCTTCTCCAATAGAGGAAGTTGCTCCCATTGAAGATTGGAAGGCTGGTCGAGAGTCTCCCTCCTAGGTAGTCACCCATCTTCTCCTACTTGTTGAAGTATGCTTGGAGAAGACCCGCTCTGATACCACTTGTTGGATCCTAGATGGGTGATTAGATGCTCTAGAGGGGGGTGAATAGAGCTGAAAGCACTTAAACAAAATTCATTAAACCTTCAAATTATATGACAAGATAAGGTTGCTAAATAGGTAATTTGAGTGCAACTAAATCATGCATAGCAAAGATAAGAGAGATTGAACATGCACTAAAATAGACAAGCTATTTAGAGTGGTTCCACACTTCAAACTAGAAGTGTGTCAGTCCACTTGCCTAGAGAGGTCAACCTCTAGGACTTCAAACAATTGCACTCTTATATTCATTAATAAGACATACAATACATGACCAACAAAGGACTTACCTATCCAATACAAAGAGTCTTCAACCTTACCAAGGACTTACCCACTTTGCAAGAGTCTTCGGCCTTCTCCAAGGACTTACCCACTCTTGCACAAGTCTTCGGCCTTGCAGGAATTACCCACTCTTCTTGGATCTTCCGCCTTTGACTTCACCTTCACTCGGAGAAGCTTTCCACCAAGGACTTACCCACTTGAGCTTGAGTCTTCTGCCTTCTCCAAGGACTTACCCACTCTAGCTCCAAGTCTTCTGCCTTGATCTTCACCAAGGGACTCCTTCCCTTGTTCTTCTTCACCTCTCTTGGACAAGAGAGAGAACCTTCATCTTCATGATTGGAAATGAGAGATGGGGAGGTGGTAGAAGTGAGAGCTTCACAAGATATACAAATATGACTAGCTCTCTTACAGATTTCCTACTCACTCTAATGGATGTAGCAAGTGATTAAGCTTAGAGAGAGAGAGGAGGCTGTAGGAAGCACTCAACTATAGAATAGGAACCTCTCAAAGAGTTTGCATGGAATGCTCAACCTTGGAATGAAGCCCAAGGGGTCCTATTTATAGCTGGGGATGCCTCTTAGCCTTTGGGAACACTTAGGAACGAAAAATAGCCGTTTTACAAGTTGCAACGGATCTATTTTGGGTCCCAACAAAGTCTCCAACGGTTGGAAATGCTTTTTCTGCATTCCAGTACAGTCCGATCGGCCGAGTTTATATAAAGGTAACTCGGCCGAACCACTAAGCGACAAGTCTGAAAGATAGACTGTCGGCCGAGTTTCCTTGGAGAAACTCGGCCGATCGGTCGACTTTCAACTTGGACCGATCAGTGGATCGGCCGAGTTTCCCACCATAGAAACTCGACCGAACAGGGATCGGCTGAGTTGGTAACTCGGCCGACTGCCCAGAAAATTCCAGAATATATGGATCGGCCGAGTTTGGAATTCGGCCGACAAAATCCCTGTTATGGGTATTTTGGAATTTTCATAAACTGTACAAACGATGGATTTTTGTGTCCCAATAATTTTTCTAAGCTTAATTACAAGTCATACAATCATTACAAGTGATTACAAAGCAATTCTAAGGTCATATACATAGAGATCCCAAATTGCACACTTGTAGCTATTTTGACTTGTCTTTTCTCCAATTTGATATGCGCAAGTTAGGGCATTTGGAGTGTGTCTAAACCTAATCTGAAATCACTCAATGTAGAAGCATTAGACACCAATATGTGGAATGGTTAGTCATCATCAAAACAAGGGTTTAGTCAATTTAGACGTGAGTCAACATTGACCTAATTGACCTTGAGTCAACACCCGCAAGCACACAGGGTCGTGCTGTAGTATAGACTAGTGGTAAGATTAGGGTCGATCCTTAGGGATAGAGGGGGCACTAGAGCTAGGTTTGTGTTAGATATGTTCCTAAAGCAGAGATTAGGGTTTGAGGGTTTAAAGTTGGGTTTGGTTTGATTATACTATGATTACAAGCAAGAAGGAACAAGAAAGAAACTAAGTTAACAAAAGCCCTAGATCACTCTAATCAAGTTGGCACTAGGAGACTAAGCAATGCAAGAAATTAGGCTAGAGCAAGAAGTTGCACTACACTAGCAAGCTAAGTGATCAACTAAGATGCAAATTAAGCAATTAGGCAAGCAAGAATCTAAGTTATCACTAATTAACTAAATTACCACAAGTAAGCTCAAAGGATCCCTAACTACTTGACCAAAGACTAACTATCTAGAACTAAGCAATAAGCCAAGAATTAACAAAGGAAATTGACTACACTAGCATTAACAAGCTAAGAAGGCAAATGTAGGTTTTAAGCAGTATGATGGGTAGGTGGGCCGTTTGGGAATGCAACTTGATATTAGTTGGGGGAAGGTCAAAATAGCATGCAAATATCACATTTCAATCTATATTACCAAACCAAACAACAAGGCAAGTGCAATTAGAATATACCCTATACTACTAGTTAGAGAACTAGGACTAGGTGTAATTCTAATGGGACTTGGCAAGTCTAGGTTTCTAGGGTAAGTGGTATTAGGGCAATGGAGAGCCAAGGGTAGGAATGGGAGTAGAGATGAGGGTGTTTCACCTCATGTTACTTGCCATCTAGCCTTTAGAAAACTCTAGGCAATTGCACTAATCACACTTACACTAGCTACTTAGATCTCACACTCACTTATAGAAGAAGGGAAATGTATGTAGGAACAAAGGGGGCTATCTAAGGATCTACTAATTGGACCTAGGAGCCATTCCTAAGATTGCCACATACATTCCATTTTCTCCTAGAAGCTAAGTGTCATCAAGCATCACAAAACAAGCAATTTATGTTTAAGGCACAAACCACATGCAAAATAATGGGAAATGAGATAGAAGTAAGAGGTAATCATCATAGAATGAAATTATGTTCAATACAAATTATTTCCCCCCAACATGGTATCAAAGTCACATTTTAACCCCAAACAACCCACCAGTAGGGGCTTAGCTAGACATGCTCAAAGAAAAGATAAAAGAAGTGAGAAGAAGGGGATATGACTCCATCGAGCTCGAAGTAGCTTCTTATTCTTCACCTCCTAGCTGTTGTAGAATGACCTCCCTCCTCCAAGGTGGGTGAAGGGCATGGAAATGAAGGGGATTATGGTAGAAAACCTAGAAAACTAGGTTTCTATGGTGGAAATGAGGTGGAAATGATGGATGGATGAATTTATTGCAAGGAAGGAGGCAATGAATTCTCTAGAGTAGGTGGAAGGGACTAATGGCAGCCAACCTAGTGCTTTGGTTGCCACCCATGTATATATAGGTTGTGGGGAGGCACTAGGGTAAGTAGGGACAAAGTGGAAAAAATAGTGGTAAAAGTGGGTAGGTTTAGGTGGCCACCACGGCCGTGTTGAGGTGCCACAACTGTGGTGGGGGTTGCATGGAACAGTCGCGGTCAGTGGAATGACCGAGGTGGAAAGTGGAATTGAAGTGCTAAGTGTGTATGGTGGCTATGGTCGTGGCAGGGTGCCACAGTCGTGGTGGGTAGAGGGTACCACAACTGTGTGGGATACCACGACCGTGTTGGAGGAGGGGGCCACAAGTGAGGTTGCTTTGAGGTCATTCTATCTTCAAATCGCCATGGGTGTGGTGAGCACCATGGGCGAGGTGGCCTTCAAGGGCCACGGTCGTGCTGATGGCCACGACCGTGGTCATTCACGTGTAAATTGGACCAAGTCCCTATTGATTTTTTTGATCTTCATGCATAATTCACCACGGTCGTGTTGCTGACCACGAGCGAGGTGGAAGGCGCTGTCCACGGCCGTTCTAGTGGCCACGACCATGGGGTCTTTAGTGACCACAACCATTGTGATGACCACGAGCAAGGTGGAAGGAACTGGTCACGACCGTTCTGGGGGCCACAACTGTGGGGTCTTCAGTGACCACAGTCGTTGTGATAACCACAACTGTGGTCATTCATGTGTAAATTGAGGAACTTCCCTATGACTTTTGAAGCATAATTCCCACGACCGTGGTGATGTACCCTTGCCGTTTTGGAGCTTCTTGGTGTTGATCTCTACTTCATTTTCTTCATCTAGCCTCCTTTTGCTTTGAATTACTCTTGTGCATACAAGGAAATCTCATGGAAGAGATAGGTCCACTCTTGGATTGTAAGAACCCAAGGACGTTCTTCATCTCCCTCCCATGCATCAATGCATGCATAAGTGCCCTAAAATACACACAAAAGGAGGCATAAGTGCATTTGCCATAAAATATCATATTGGAGGGGATAACTTGTAATCTAAACTATTTAGATGTGATTATCATGAAAAAAGACATAAGATGAAGCCCTAAAATAGGGTTGCATCACCACCCCAAACATAAAACATACTTGTCCTCAAGTATGCTCCAACTTAATATATCTCCTCAATTTCTTTCAATTATCCAAGAATGATAGAATGCATTAAAGCAGAAAATTATTGACGAAATTCTCTTAGAAGTGATTAAGTGCACGTGTTCCACCCCTCTTCTCTCCACTTTTACAAACCAATCATGAACAGAACACTGAGTTGCAAACTTCAAATATAAATCATAGAATACACAAGCTTTCCATATGTCCTTCATGCAATTCTGGGTAAACCGTTTCATGTTGGCGTTAATCAATGATGACTAGGAGTGTTGTTTCACTTTCATGCATTCAATCTTATGTCTCAAACCACACCAAATGACCCACATGGCTATAGAAAAGGGTAAAGTGAGCTAGATTTGATATTTTCTAGCTCAATGAGTATGGAAAAGGAGGAAATGATTACAGTAAGAGATTGGAGTGTTTTTGCACACTCATCTTTTCTTTATTTAGATGCTCTTAAACATGAGCATCTTTTATTTTCTTTTTTTGATTTTCTCTTTTCTTCTTTTCTTTTCTTTTCTTTTACTCTTGGTGTAGGTAGGGCATATGGTGGATAGAGTGAATCGAGAATATGTAGGTATGGCCACCCCAAGCTTTTGGAGGTGGCCAAGGCTAAATATGTGCACTAAGACATCCTTTCATGAGGCGTAGAGGTATGAAGATGGTGAAAGAAGAGTCGGGTCAAAAAGGGGTCATTGGTGTAGTCCTCAACATAAAATCTCATGCATGAAAACTCATCCAACACTTCATCAAATAATATCACACCACATGATTGAACAAGATGAGACTCACATTTATTTTCTGCGATTCCATAGGCTCTAAGCATTCATAGCTTGCACAATTCACAATTCAACCAAGACATTCACAAACTTGAGAGAGGTGATGCACATGTAAAAAGTCAACAATTAAGACCATATAGAAATAAACTCTAAAAATATGCCATGCATTTGTCAAAGATCAACAATTTCAATTCAAAAATTGGAGATTAAGTTAAAACATGCTTTTAGACAAGAACATCTAAATTTGGGCAAAATTGGCCAAAATGGTGCCAATTTGCAATCAATCACATCTAAACCTACATTTAGGGAATTTAAAGCATAAAATAGCAAATCCTAAGTTAAAACACATAAAAATGGCCAAAATCTAAATGGAAATGCATTGCATGGTATGGAAGAGCAAACATAGCATTTTTTTTGAAAAAATACGCAAAAATGCATGAAATTAAACTACATGTGTGCATGCATGCTAGCAAGAAGAAATCTACACTAATAAAAGTGAAATCAAGCAAATCCAAAACCAAGTGAAACATGTGTAAGCAAAATGAGATATAAAGACAGTGTGGTGCATACCACCCTACCACCCCAAACTTTTAAATCATGCTATCCTCAGCAAGAAACTAAAGCTTAGGGCTAGTAGAGTGAAGATCATTGTTGGTGTTGCAAATCAAAGGGCAGGTTTCTGTACCATGGCTGATCAAGCTGCTCCGACTGATGCTACTGAGGAGGTGGAGGTCCTGGATGGGTTGGAGGAAACTAGTAATAATGACCCCAGTAAGTGTTCTGATGGGGAGGGTAGGTCTCTTGATATCCCAAAATACCACCCCAAAAGTACCATTCAGGGTTTCACTATGCTTACACATGGTGGTAATGGTACAAGTGGTTGACCTGTTAATGCATATGATGTTGGTCCTGCCACATGTATTGTTGGATGAGCTGCATGTCTTGTTGTGTCTTCTGGATGCCTTCAAGCTGTGCATGGATGGATGGCATATCATATGCATTCACTGAAGGCTCATGCAAATGGGATGTTTCCCTCATCCCTTCTTCTCACCCTTTAGGGCTGTCTTCTTTTCTCTCCTCCCTCTTCTTCTTTCTGTTGTGTATTTGATTCTTCCACTTCTTCTTGTGCAGCGGAGGGGTTGAAGTTTTCCTGAGGGTTGGCTTGCTCCCATTGATTCAACTTGTCATGTAGTAAATCGAGGAGGCCTATGGAAGAGAGGAGTAGGAAAGCATGATAGGGAAACTCAAGAATTATTGATTTTATAAATTTCACATTGTACATCAGCTTCTTGTTCTTGATTGTGATCATTTGAGAGTGCACAAGGTACTTTAAATCAACAAATTGAGCTCCTTTAGCCTCCTTAAGTCGGTGACATCAAAGCCTAGGGATATAGCAATTGAGGTCATAATCCCTCACATAACAAATGAAGTCTTGCTTTTGAAGGGAATTGTCCTCATGTGGTCTATCAAGTTGAGACCCTAAGTTGATGTGCATTTTCTCATTTATACCATGTAAAACAAGGAGGTCCTTTTGTGAAATGATGCCCTGATTATCATACATCCCCACAATAGTGTTGGCAATGACCTTTTGTACATATCTGAATAAGGGGTTGCTGATCAACATTGTCTTTAACTTGCCAGATATGCACGTCGACTCTACTATCAAACTGTGCCAGAAGTCACCATAGTCTAAGTCAATCTCCCTCTCCATTAATCCATTATTCATTTTTTTGGCTTCTTGAGGGTCATTTGCAAAGATGCAGTTCAACTCAGAAGTAGTCAACGTGAGAACTCTGTTGAACATTGTAAACTTAATGGCTTCCTCCCCTTTTACCTTGACCTTCTCTAATGTGGCGAAGAACCGCTGAGTTAACTCCATGTATGTGGTTTGTGTTGTGAAGAGAACCTTCCACAAACCAATTTTCTTTAGCTTCCTTACCACCTCTACTTTGATTCCCAGGTCTGCAATTACCTTCTCACACCCATATCTTGTGGAGATAACTCCCCTTGACATGCATTCAGGAAAAATAGGTGTGATTTGCATCTTCCTCTGACCCCTGCCATATGAAGTTCCCTCAGGAGCCTTGCCAAAACCTTTTAGCCTGTCTGCCTCCAAGTATGCCAAAGTGTCCTCTGGCTCAGAATCCATCTCCTCCTCAACAATATCCTCATCATCTTCCTCAATCTGGTGGGATCTTGACCCCAAGCTCGTGTCAAGATTTAGTAGTACCCATTGCTTGGGGTATCACCGTGGGTGATCCTCCTCTTCAATCATCAACTGTCACCTTACTTGCAACTACTGCTGTGGTCTCTCCCCCAACGAGGAGGTAGAGTGGCGTGCTAGCATTGTTCTTGGTGGTAGTCTTAATGAAGATGGGGCTGCAACCCCCTTGCCCCGCTTTTGGTGGGTTTTGATATCCGAATCAACCTCGTCAATCATGTCATCAAGGTTATTCTTAGATGCCTCCTCCTCCTTCTCCTCCCTATACATCTCATCCGTGATGTGGTGGCTATCTGATGACCAGGTGAGGGATGCAATCATGGACGCAGAGCGGTGGAGCGATTGGGAAATGGAATTTGATGGTGAGGGAGTGTGAGATGGCATGGAGACTTGAAAAGAGGCTCTCTTAGTGTGCACCTTGCCCCAGTGATCACCTCAAGGCTCTTTTGACCCTTTTCTTCATAGCCTTAGTAATTCCCTTCATTGTGTGGAGATGGTGGAGGTGGTATGGCTGTGATTTTTGGATTTTTGTAGAGGAGGCAGAATGGAGGTTGAGTGATGGTTGGAATAGGCTGAGATGGTTGCTTGGATGGTGGAGGATGGATTGGTTGAAGGTTTTGGGCAAAAATTGGTGGATTTTGGTGAGGAATTGTGTGGGGCGACTGTAGGTGAGGTGGAGAACGAAAATGGAGATGGTGGCTATATTAGTAGAGGTTTTGGGGTGGAAACGGTAGAGGGAGAGGTGGTGGAAGTGCAGAAAGTGATTGGTGGTCGGTTTGTTGGAGGATTTGGGCTGGAGATGCAAGATTGTAGGTGCTAGGGGCAGAGCATGTCTCCAAAGCCGAGGGGGAGTCGAGAAAATGAGTTAGGAAGTGAAGGGGGTCATGGTGTTTAATTGAAAAATAAGTGGGGTCAGGTCTCTCCATGACCGTGGTGGGTTGCCACGGTCATGGTGGGGGTTTGGCAACACGATCATGGCGGGTTCCATGATCATGGTGGGTGGTGGATATGGCTGCACATCGACCCTCTCCATAGTTGTGGTGGGTACCACAGTTGCGTTGTGCTCCTCTTGCCCCGGACGTGGTGGTCACCACGGCTGTGGTTGTTCATGCACAAAATTACCTCCATCCTTGTAACTTCTTTGAATTTTTGCACTTAAATCACCACGGCCGTGGTGGTCTCCATGGACGTCTTGCCTTCATGGTGCCACGGCCGTGGTAGTGGCCATGAGCATGCTGTCCAGCATGGGCCACAACCATTTTTAGCTCCATAACCGTGGTCAATCCTTCACAAATTTGGTGATGTTGCTGTAACTTTCTTGAGATTTTGCAATTAAATCACCATGACCATTTTGAGGCACCATGACCGTGGTGGTTCTTCCTTCAGTACTTTGTTAATTCAATCTTTGAAAACTTCAATGTTTTTACAAAATTTTGGTTCTTTTCCACGTTTTAACTTAAGAAACCATGCCTTTCCCTCTCTCTCTCTCTCAAACCTTTTACCTATATCTCATCAAAACTCAAATAAAAACTATCAAGCACAAGTGTGTGTGTGTATTTTGTAGAAAAGAAAGAAAAAGTATCAAAAAGTGAAGCTTGGGTGAGATATTTCCCAAACCTAGGTGGGTTGCCTCCCACTAGCGCTAAATTTTACGCCTTCATCCAGACTTATTGATTCTTGAACTTGATCATCCTCATAGAACCTTTAAAGCATATTTGAAGTAGATATCCCTCTCATGTGCATTCAAGCACATCTCTTCCTCAAGCTGGTGTTCCTCAACTAACATCACAATATCAAAACTTTGATTTGCTCTATCCAGCCCAACTTCAACAACTACCTTCAATCTTTGTCCATTCACAGTAAACTCTCTCGCTCCATCTTTCTCGCAGATCACAATAGCTCTGGATGGTTACACATTCTTGACTCGGTAAGGTCCCTCCCATCTAGACCGAAGCTTCCTAAGAAAGAACTTCATCCTAGATTTGTATAACCACACCCATTGCCCGAGCTCAAAATCTTTCTTATTGATCAACTTGTCATGAAGAAACTTGGTTCTTTCCTTGTAGCTTTTGGATAACTCATAGGATTCATGCATCATTTCCTCAGGTTCATACAACTACAACTTTCTTTTGAACCCGACTGTGTCTCCATCCATATCCATGGCTTTCAAAGCCCACAATGCCTTATGTTGCATCTCAACCGGTAGATGAAAACTTTTTTCATAAATAAGCTTGAACGGTGTGGTGCTAATCAGGGCTTTACATGCAATCCAATAAGACCATAAAGCCTCATTAATACATAATGACCAATCTTTGCTAACTCTCATCTTCTCTAGAACGAGCTTATCTCCTGATTGTCTAACTCAACTTGACCACTCGTTTAGGGGTGGTAAGGAGTAGCCACATGATGATTCACTCCATGTCTTTTAAGCAAACATTCAAAAGTGTGATGGATGAAGTGACCTCCCCCATCACTGATCATGGCTCACCAAACTGGCTAAAGATATTTTATTTCACCACACCACTTTGGGATCATTGGTTCTACTTACAATAGCTTCAATCCACTTTGAAACGTAGTTGATGGCCACCAAGATGTACACATACCCAAAAGAGGGAGGAAACAAACCCATAAAATCAATTTCCCAAACATCAAACACCTCCACCACAAGAATGGGTGATAGAGGCATCAGGCCCCCCTTTGAGATAGTGCCTACCTTTTGGCACTTCAAACAACATCTAAAAAAATCATGAGCATCCTTGAACAATGTGGGCCAATAAAATCTACTTTGGAGAACCTTGGCAGTCGTGTGTTTCCTACCGAAATGACCTCCACATACTCCGAAATGGCACATAGATAGAATCTCTTGTTGCTCCATCTCCGGACACATCTCCTAATGAGTTGTCTGAGGAAATATTTGAAAAGATGAGGATCATCTGAAACATAAATTTTGACCATAGCAAATATCCTTTTTCTCTCCTCCCTTGTCTATGTGCTTGGTATCCTTCCACTATCTAAGAAGTTAACTATATGTTTATACCATGGCCTTTGAGTGGATGAGAGTATGAAGAGATGTTCATGCAACATTGTTTCTTTAATTCGGTCTCTATCATCAAAGGGTGCTTCAATTAGGGAGAGATGGTCGGTGGAAAAATTTTCCACTCCCTTCTTGTCCACAATCTCAATATCAAATTCTTGAAGCAACAAAATCCATCAGATCAACCTTGGCTTTGAGTCTTTCTTTGCCATGAGATACTTCAATGCAGCATGGTCCGTGTATATCACTACCTTATTTTGCAAAAGATATGATTAAAACTTGTCAAGAGCAAAGATCACCGCAAGGAACTCTTTTTCTGTAGTCATGTAGTTCCTTTGTGCTTTTCCTAGAGTCTTGCTAGTATAATAGATGGTGTGTAGAATCTGGCCAACTCTTTGGCCCAACACAACCCCCACTGCCATGTTTGATGTATACGTCATAATCTCAAATGGTAAGGATAAATACAGGGGCTACATTATAGGATTAGAAATGAGCTTGTGCTTCAAGTGGTTGAAGGCTTCAAGACACTTGTCATCAAAGTGGAATTCAACATCTTTTTCCAGCAAATGACATAGAGGTCTTGAGATTTTGCTAAAATCCTTGATGAAGCGACGATAGAAACTTGCATGTCCCAAGAAAGACCAGATTTGTCTTACGATAGAAGGAACAGTGAGAGTAGAAATGAGGCTCACCTTGACCCTATCAACCTCAATACCATCTTTTGAAACTCGGTGACCTAGAACAATGCCTTCGAGCACCATGAAGTGGCTCTTTTCCCAAAATAGCACGAGGCGAACCTTGACACACCTATCAAGAATGGCGGATAAGTGGAGCAAACACTCATCAAAGGTCTTACCAAAAATAGAAAAATCATCCATGAATACTTCAAGTTACGAATCAAACATGTCGGCAAAGATGGATGTCACAAATCTCTAAAAAGTGGAAGGGGCATTACACAGTACAAATGACATTCTCTTATAAGCAAAAGTACCACTCGAGAAAGTGAACGTCTTCTTTTCTTGATCTACAGGATGAACAAAAATCTGGAAATACTCAGAGTATCCATCAAGAAAGAAATAGAAACTCTTCCTTGCCAACCTCTCTAAAATCTAATCAAGAAATGGAAGAGGATAGTGGTCCTTCTTGGTCTTCTCATTGAGCTTTATGTAGTCTACACATATCCTCCATTTGGACTGTTCTCTAACATGCATCATCTCACCATCAACATTCTTTCCTACTGTGATCCCACCCTTCTTTGGTACAACTTGGATGAGACTCACCCATGTGCTATCAGAGATTGGATAAATAATTCCAACATCTAACAATTTCATGACTTCTTGGGTCACAACTTCCTTCAATTTTGGGTTCAACCACCTTTTCATTTGGTGGGTTGGTCTAGCATCATCCTCCAGATAAATCCTATGCACACAAATGGAGGGGTCAATGCCCCTCAAATAAAAAACGGACCATCTAATGGCCTGAATGTTCTTCTTTAGGACTTCCATCAAAGCATCTTCTTGATCTGGAGAGAGAATAGAAGAATTGATCACCGAGAGGGTGTCATTGAAGCCTAGGAATACATACTTCAACCCTTTAGGGAGTGACTTGAGTTCAAGAATTGGAGGTGCTTCAAGAGAATTCTTCAATGGCTCAAAAATGGATGTGTAATATAGAACAGGCTAGGGTATTAATTGCAAATTTCCTATTGTAAAATTTAAAATTTGGACTTTAAAGAAAATTACTCCAATTATTGGATGCATTAATTGGAAAATAATAAATAAAAAGGAAAAGAGAAAGGGGCTTTGAATTCAAAAATATAATCATGGAGTGGATGCCTTGAACAAGAAGTTTTCCTCCTACTTTTTATGACTTTAATGTAATAGGAAAGTAAACATGAATTCTCTTTTTCTCTCTCCTCCATGAAAGTTTCTCAAAAAGGCATAAAATATATTTGATGTGAAATTTTTAGGAGACAACTAATGTTTATTTCGAATTTGGACTCAAAGTATCACAAAGGAAGGTAATTGCCACTTATTTTATCAATTAAATGCATTAAAATTGAGTTTATGATCTATACGGAAACTATGGATTAAACTAGTACAAAACCTAAATCTAACTTTACAAGAAGGATATGGACTCTTAGTTTAGCCAATGGTCAAATTTTGAAGTCAAACGGACCTCATTTATAATCTCAAATGTTTTTGGAAAGTTTTAATATGGTTTAAGTCTCTAATTGCCTAAATGATATCGATTATTTCCTTTTTTCCTATAGTTTCTGCTTTGTTCTTCTTTTGTATCATGTGGATCATGCAATAGGGTCACGATCTGAGTAGGACTATCACACTCCCTCTCTCACCTCTCTCGCCCATGTTCCAGGTTCAGAGGGACACGTCCAGGTGCGATATCCCCTTCCCTATTAATTCTTCCTCCCCCGTTAAAATCTCCCAGCTACACCTATAAAATCATACACTTTCATCATCTTTCCTCTATTCTTTTGTTCCACTTCAAGAGGCATCAGGGGCCATGCGCAGACCTCCAGGAATAGCCTCCTTGCCTAAGGCTTCCAAGAAGCCAGACGCCGCTACCCACCTTCCTTGGCCTATCAATTGGAGGTCCAACATGATGTTGCAAGCCCTACAAGCCTTGGTTGATGGTCGGACTATGTTCCTCATAGACCCAGGACCCTCCCCTCTACCTCCAGTTTAGTCTAAGAGGCAGAATTTTTGGTATAGCACCTTCTCCTCCTTTTTCCTTCTTGTTTACTATCCCTCCTGTCACGGAGTCAGACTGAGTGATATGAGAGTTTTGTACCTATGCTCTTCTCTGACCGACTTCATAGCTTGAATAGAACCTCTGATAGCTTGTTTTCTCCTGGGCACTAGTATTCTCACATCTCCATCAAGCTTCCCTATTCCACCTCTGCTCTACTGTGGCAATAGGGTGTTCTCAGTCTCATGACCATCACGGAAGGTGATATCAAGCCCTTTAGTTTTGTTCAGAGGCGGGGTGGTGCCTGGAGTCTCGATTTCCAACGACATGATCAAAGTTTCAATTTTGTTTCTCCAAATCATGATGGTGTTCACTGATGTTCTACGCAGGTTCCTCGCGCGATTTGGATTGGGGAAAGAAGACCCCGGACGTCGAGTTTACAATTTTTCCCTGATCTAGATCTTTGTGTGTTATGCGCCCCCAAGGGGCAAAGTGGGGATTCTAAAATTTGTTACGTTGACTAGGGCATGTAGCAGGACCTAAGTCTTTGGATAGATTTGATGCACAATATTGGCCCAGCTAGACCTTGCTCCGCGGATTGGATAATTCAAACATGACTTTTCTCTGAATTATGATTGGTTGATTCTTGGTAAATTCACAGTAATTCAACCGTTGCTCAGAAAATTATGAATAAATAGTCTTTGGAAAGGATTTTTCGAGAGAAATCTGATATTAGAGTTTTCAATCTATGATTTTGCTTCTTGATATGATGGTTCATTATAAACCGTAGTTTGACCTTTGAAACCCTAGTTAAGAATTACATGTAATTAATGTGATCTAATCCAAAATAGTTTTCCTAATTTAATGACATTGATCAGTAAGCCTAACCCTAATGCACTCAAACCCTATTTCACCCTGATTCAACCTAGGATCAATACAAGGTATTGATTTATGATGTTTAATAATTAAGAACATGTGTTTAGGGCCTAATCAAGACAAGAGAAGGTTGACATAGGATTTGACTCAAGATCAGAGATACCAAGTTAGGATTTGCTTTACTCTAGGTAAGCGGGTCATGCCACTATACATATGTACATTGGTTGAATTGGATGTTATGTAAGATTTATGGATTATGTTTTCAATTTCAAGTTCCAGTGCTCAAATAATGTTTGTCATATAAATTGCTTGATGATTGCTATATCCTATGTCTTATGGTTATCATGTTCATTAAGATTAGAGACTATGATTATTGATCAATGATTAATGGATTTACAGTTCAAGTTTCAAGAGGGAGAAATCCCATCATGTTAAAGGTTGAAGTTCAAGATTAAATTCATGTTCATGGTAATGTCAACATTAAGATAATTGGAATTGAATTAGTTTTTATATGCTTCTTGAATCATGGACCTCAAGGGGTCGTTATGGACATTTGTGCCAATTATGGGCTTTTATAGACAAATCATGGGCATTCATGTCGTTATGGGCTTTCCTAGCATTATGGGTTTTCCCAGCAACTGTGTTCTTTTAAGTGGGCATCATAGAGAGATGCATATATTACTGTACAATTCTTCATGTTATAAGAATCATGTAATCAAGAATTCTTGAGTTAAATTTCATGTCAACGTTTTATTTCAAGTCAAGGATATATGCTTATTTTCAGTTCTTATAAAATATATAGTGCCGCTTAATGATGTGTGGATTTGTTTTCGCATGGCCATGGGACGAGATGCCCCTAGATCAAGGAGCAAAGGAAATTTATGTGAGTACTTCAAGGTAGAAGATCTCAGGGTTTAGCTTGGTGGGGTGCCATCTACACCTTAGAAGATCCAATATCAAGTTTTCAAAGAAGGATTATGTCATAGATTTGTTCTACCTTTAATGTATTAGATGTTAGTTTAAGGATGGGATTAGTTTATGGTATTAGTTTTCTCTTTCAAAGAACAATGTATGCATCAATATTTATAATAAAGGAAAGGTGTTTTATTTATATTATTGCTATGCTTATCATGTTTTGTAATGTTCCTCCAAGACAAGTGACCCATGTTATGGAAACCATAGGGTTTGCTTCCGCTGTCGTGTATGTACTTGGAGGGCGTTACAGGATGGGAGGTCCTCGCTTGCAGCCACTAGGGCTAGCTCGTTTACTTCATCCTCTTCTTCATCAACATCGGGAAATTCAACAATGGGCTCTAAACCTCAATCTTGAGTGGCAGTCTGAATCCACGTAGGTAGGCACTCCTCTACAATCTCATCAAGGCATTCAACAAGATAACAATCCTCTTCTGTGGCACCTATCACCTCGACTTTAGCAGAAGACTTGAAGATGTTCAACTGGATCTTCATGTGCATGAAAGTCACATGCATGGTGCCAGTTCTCACATGAATCACTACGTCAGTTGTGGCCAAGAAGGGTCTCCCAAAGATAATAGGTACATTCCTTGAGTCCTTTTCCATATCCAAGACAATAAAATCAACCAGAAATAATGCATAGGTCTCATCATCAAGTTTGACCAACACATCATCAACGCGTCCTCTAGGCGTTTTCACATATCTATCAACTAACTGCAAGGTATAGTGAATAGGGGCTAGTTCCCCCATTTGTAGCTCAGCAAACACATCCTATGGAATCAAGTTCACGCTAGAACCCAAGTCAAGAAGAGCTTGGTCTATGCGGTGTGCTCCAATGTAACATGAAATGATGGGAGCATCGAGGTCTTTCCTCTTTCTTGGCATTGTGTGTTGTAGAATTGAGCTCACTTGCTTGGTGAGCTTGGCCTTCCTTGGTGTCCTTCCGGTGGTCTTCCTCTTGAATGTGCATAAGTCCTTCAAGAACTTGGCGTAAGACGGAATTTTCTTGATTGCATCAAGAAAAGGAATGTTGATCTTAACCTACTTAAAGGTCTCCATGATTTTCTATGTTTCTTCTTCCTTCTTTCGGTTGATGGTTCTTCAAGTGCATTGGGGGAAAGGAGGGAGTTGTGCTCTCAACTGACTCGAGTCAACAATAACATCAAGTGGTATCACTGGAATCACAATATCATCTCTCGGTATCACGATGTCATCAACTTGAATGTCATTATCAACACCTCTGATCATAGTATCAACCTTGTCATCACCGACTGTTCTATCAACAGAAGTATCATGTGGTTTCTCCAAGGTCCTACCACTCCTCAAAACTGTCACTGCCTTCACATGCTCATGAGTAGTGGAAGAGGAAGCTTATGGATTTGGTTGTGGCTGTTGGGTAGTGGTGGCCTTAAGTGTGATGGATTCTGGTTTTGGAGGATAAATTGTGGCTGGGGTTGGGGTTGTTGTTGTGGTGTATGGGAGTGATATTGTGGAGGGGGCTATTGGTATGAGTGGGGTGGGGGATATTGGTAGTTGTAGGGGGGTTGATGGGATGGAGGAACATATGGATGTAGTGGTCCTTAGTATTGGTGAAGCGGGGGTACTTGGCCTTGTGGTGGGACATAAGCACCTTGAGTGGTGCTCACATAGCCTCCATCATTGTTTGGATTGATCATGGGTTGAGATGGGAGCCTCCCCTCTTCACGGAGAGAAAGTGAAAGGGAGATTTGGTCAAGCCTTTGTTCAAGGCGGCTAATATTTTGTCCTTGAGAGGACACCTCTTTATTTACTTCATCGAGATTCCTTAGCCTTCCTAAGACTTCCTCCTCAAACTTGGAGTTGTACTTGGGCCCTTGGTGTTGCCTTAGCTGCCCTTGCCCCTCCTCATTTTGTTATTTCCATGAGAAGTTTGGATGATTCCTCCACTCGAGAGTATAGGAATTGGACATCGGGCCCTAGTTGTTTCGGTTGCCAAAGGCATGCACTTCTTCTTCCTCAGCTTCGACTGCCATAGTGGATTGACTAGAAGAACCACCAGCTTGGTTCTTCATCACACTCATCATGTCCGCCATCATTTTCATCATGTCGGGGTAGGCTACAGTCTGGGTTGGAACTATGAGAGGAGGTGGAGAGATGTAGCTCTGGTCACAATGTTCCCCTTTAGTAGAAGCCCAATGGTGAGAATTCTCAGTAAGGTTGCTCAAAAAAGGGCCATGATTCCTTAGGTGGCTTTGCCATGAAGGTGCCTCCACATGACGAATCAACATTGTTTTGGCTCAACTCCCCTATCCCAGTGTAGAAAGCTTGAACCAGCTACCTCAAGGGTACCTCATGATGGGGACAGTCGCACATGAGCTTTTGGAACCTTTCCCACACCTCGTGGAAAGGTTCATTTTCTTTCTGGGAGAAGGTGGTGATACATCTTTGCATTTGGGTCAACTTGGAAATGGAGAAGAACTTCTTGAGAAACTCCTTCTTTACCACGTTCCATGTTACCAACTCCGGCATGGAGATGTACCATTCCTTGGCCTTTTCTTTTAGAGAGAATGGGAAGAGGGTCCTCCATATGGAGTCATCGGTGGCAACATGGGTGTAGAAGGTGGAAATTTTTTTAAGGAAGGCGTCAGTTTGGTGGTAGGGGTTCTCATTCTCCATCCCATAGTAAGTAGGGAGGAGTCCAAGAAGTGTAGGTGGAATGGAGAACTGTTGTCCCAATATTTGGTCAACAAGGGTGGCAATGGGGGAATTGTAGTTCCCTGGGGTGAAGTATTCATGGAGAGGGCGGTGGGGTTGTGGTTGAGCGTCTCCATGAGGTATTTCAGCTTCATGGTCACCCATCTCAATTTCTTGATGTTGTTTGTGGAGGCTTTGGCATCTCTTTCTACCTATCTCGGGGTCTTACAACACCAAGTCAGTACAAGTAGAATGCGTACTACGCATGCACAATTGTCATCTACACAATACACAAACAAGCAACAAAAACCAAGTTAGAATGACAATATGTAAAAGTAAACAAAGAATAAAAAATAGCAATGGTGAGGGTAGTAGGAAAATCTAAACTACACTAACTAGCTAGGCTGAGCGTCTCTATCCCCGACAACGGTGCTAGAAAACTTAGTGTGATTCTTTCTAAGGCCACACACTAGACAACTAAAGATGGCTAGATGCAACCCTGAGGGAAAACACACAGATCTCTCAAAATTTGTATATGGACCTATTCCAACGCACATGCTCAACTAATCACACGTACCCGCAAGCACACATGGTTTTGTAGTATAGGCTAGTGGTAATATTAGGGCCGATCCTCAAGGATAGAGGGGGAACTAGAACTAGGTTTGTATTAGCTATGTTCCTAAAGTGGAGATTAGGGTTTGAAGGTTTAAAGTTGGGTTTGGTTGATTACACTACGATTGCAAGCAAGAAGGAACAAGAAAGAAACTAAGTTAACAAAAGCCATAGATTACTCTAAGAAAGTCGGCACTAGGAGACAAAGCAAGGCAAGCAATTAGGCTAGAGCAAGAAGTTACACTACACTAGCAAGCTAAGTGATCAACTAAGATGCAAACTAAGCAATTAGGCAAACAAGAATCCAAGTTATCACTAATTAACTGAATTACCACAACAAAGCTCAAAGGAGCCCTAACTACTTGAGCAAAGGCTAACTATCTAGAACTAGGCAATAAGCTAAGAATTAACACATGCAATTGACTACACTAGCATTAACAAGATAAGAAGGCAAAGGTAGGTTTTAAGCAGTATGATGGGTAGGTGGGCTGTTTGGGAATGCAACTTGATATTAGTTGGGGGAAGGTCAAAAAAGCATGCATATCTCACATTTCAATCTAGATTACCAAACCAAACAATAAGGCAAGTGTTATTAGAATATACCCTATACTACTATTTGGAGAACTAGGGCTAGGTGTAATTCTAATGGGATTTGGCAAGCCTAGGTTTCTAGGGTAAGTGATATAAGGACAATTGAGAGACAAGGGTAGGAATGGGAGTAGAGATGAGGGTGTTTCACCTCATGTTACTTGCCATCTAGCCTTTAGGAAACTCTATGCAACTGCACTATTCACACTTACACTAGCTACTTAAATCTCCCACTCACTTATAGAAGAAGGGATATGTATGTAGGAATAAAGGGGGATATCTAGGGATCCACTAATTGGACCTAGGAGCCATTCCTAAGATTGCCACATACATTCCATTTTCTCCTAGAAGCTAAGTATCATCAAGCATCACAAAATAAGAAATTTATGTTTAAGGCACAAACCACATGCAAAATAATGGGAAATGAGATAGAATGAAGAGGTAATCATCATAGAATGAAATTATGTTCAATACAAATTATTTTCCCCCAACATGGTATCAAAGTCATATTTTAACCCCAAATGGCTCACCACTGGGGGCTTTGCTAGACATGCTCAAGGAAAAGATAAAAGAAGTGAGAAGAAGGGGATAGGAATCCATGGATCTCGAAGTATCTTCTTGTTATTCACCTCCTAGCTGATGTAGAACGACCTCCCACCTCCAAGGTGGGTGAAGGGCATGGAAATAAAGGGGAGTATGGTAGAAAACCTAAAAAACTAGGTTTCTATGGTGGAAATGAGGTGGAAATGGTGGATGGATGGCTTGAATGCAAGGAAGGAGGCAATGAATGCTCTAGAGTAGGTGGAGGGGAGTAATGGCAACTAACTTAGTGTTGTGGCCGCCACCCATGTATATATAGGTGGTGGGAAGGCACTAGGGTAAGTAGGGGCAAAGTGGGAAAAATAGTGGTAAAAGTGGGTAGGTTTAGGAGGCCACCACGGACATGTTGAGGTGCCACGACCGTGGTGGGGGTTGCATGGCACATTCGTGGTTAGTGGAATGACCGAGGTGGAAAGTGGAATTGAAGTGGTAAGTGTATATGGTGGCCATGACCATGGCAGGGTGCCACAATTGTGGTGGGTAGAGGGTACCACGGCCGTGTGGGATACCATGGACGCATTGGAGGATGGGGGTATGGGTGAGGTCGCTTTGAGGTCGTTGTGTCTTCAACTCGCCACATGTGTGGTGAGCACCACGAGCAAGGTGGCCTTCAAAGTCCATGGTTGTGTTGATGATCACGACTGTGATCATTCACGTATAAATTGGACCAAGTCCCAGTTTATTTGTTTGATATTCATGCATCATTTGCCACGATTGTGTTGCTGACCATATGCGAGGTGGAAGGCACTGGACACAGCTATTCTGGGGGCCATGACCGTGGGGTCTTCAGTGACCATGACCGTTGTGATGACCACAGATGAGGTGGAAGGCGTTGGTCACAACCATTTTGGGAGCCACGGCCGTGGGGTCTTCAGTGACCACAGTCGTTGTGATGACCACGACCGTGGTCATTCATGTGTCAATTGAGCAACTTCCTGTGACTTTTGGAGCATAATTCCCACGACTGTGGTGATGTACCACAATAGTTTTGGGCTTCTTGGTGATGATCTCTACTTCATCTTCTTCATGTAGCCTCCTTTTGCTTTGAATTGCTCTTTTGCATCCAAGAAAAGCTTGGGGAAGAGATAGGTCCACTCTTGGGTTGTAAGAACCCAAGGTCATTCTTCATCTCTCTCCCATGTATCAATTCATGCATAAGTGCCCTGAAATACACACAAATGAGACATAAGTGCATTTTCCGTAAAAGATAATATTGGAGGGGATAACTTGTAATCTAAACGGTATAGATGTGATTAAAAAGACATAGGATGAAGTCCTAAAATAGGGCTACATCACCTTGCCTCTCCCACAACCGTCCTAGGTGGTTAGACAACTTGTTGGTGAGGTTTTCTCCATCTTTTGATTGTTTGTGCCTCTTAATCTGACATCCATGGCATCCAACCAAAGAAAGAGAGCTACCCTAGGTGGTGTACCTTCATCCTCATACAACCCTCACCTAATATCCTTTGACGACACCTCATTTGTCTCCTCCAAAGCTCTCAATCATTACACAGAGCTCCTCCTTAGGAACCCTTTCCCGTTTAGAGCTCTTTTTGTGACTCATCTAAAAAAGAAGGAGGTTATCTTTGAGATTGTCAATATTTTCAATACCCATCACCTAGGTGCTCTGTGCATTGAATGCCTGTACTTTCATAATTCCATTACAAGCACCAAGGTGGTCCATAAATTCTATGCCAATCTTTCATGAAACTACAACACTTTAGTGCCACCACCAAATAGCCAGGTCATCCTCACTTTCATGATTTACAAAATCAAATTCAAAATCTCTGAAGATTCCTTGAACATATTTTTCAATGGAACAAAGGTTACCGACACATGGAGGAAGGATTATCCTGACTATTTTGACATTTTAGACCCTGAGGCTTTCTACAAGTACTTCAACCTTACTCTTCCCAAAACCCATAAGTTCTTGAAGAAGTCTCAGGTACCCCATAAGAAGAAGTTTATCTTGCCATCCTATTCCCTTGATCACAAGAATAGGTTGCTCACATTAGTTTTTAAATGTAATGTCCATCCCAAGAAGAATCAAATGAAAATTGTAGAGAATACTATTGTGATCATGTACTGTCTCTTGAAAAATGTTGGAGTCAAATGGTCACGATACATTCTATACTGCATGACCTGTCTTGACTCTAGGAAGAACATCCGTGATACCCACCCACCCTATCCTGCCTTGATCTATGGTCTTTTCTCTTTTGCTACCCAAAAATCTATTTTCCATGATTTCAACAAGAAAGCTAGTCAAAAAGGAGTCTACATTAGTGAAACTATGATCAAGAAGACCTTCCTACCTACCTCTTCCACCACATCTGGAGCCTCTACATCTACCTCCACCCAAGCACATCTACCTCCACCACCACCCCGTCCTTATCGTGCCTCCTTCAATGTGTCAAACGAAACCCTTATGGGATATTTGATGCATCAACAGGCGTACAACCTTTAGGTTCAAGATCACCTGTACAAAAACTTGTGCCAGATCATGTCTACCATGAACTTATCCTACAACCATCCTTACTCCTCCTACCAGCCCTACCCAGGCAGTGAATATGCTTCCTATGCATATAGTCACTTCTACCTGACCCCTCCACCTGCTACTTCCACTGCTACAACTATTGATGGTGGACCTATCCCTATACTTAGAAGCTTCCTCCATTGGCTTTTCCCGCTAGCCCTCTGGCTACCCGACTTGCCAGCCTTGGCACCTATGCTCCAAACTTTCCCCAGGAACATGAGCCATTTTCTCTTGGCATGTCTTGGGATGAGAAAAATACCCTTCGGCCCGGTCGTGGTTTCGTTCCTCCTTCCTATCAGGAGATGCCTGGCTAAGATGATGAGGATGTTGCAGATGATGAGGAGGACATTGAGGATGATGGCTCCGATGTTGGTTCTAATGACGGCTTTGCTAGTGCCTCTGGTGATCATGTTGAATATGATGTTGTCTCTACAACACCTTCAGATGAAGATGAGGACTACGAGCCTGAGGTTGATGATGATGATGATGATGATGCAGATGATGATGTTGTACACATAGATTGCCTAGACATAGCTTGATGTCTTAGTTCCATAGTCTTTAGGTGTTGATCATAAATATCTTTTTAGACTCTTATGTACTATGCCATTTGGGCACTGTATCTAAGATGTACTATTTTATCATTCCATTGTTTTACTGTTGGTTTATGGTTCTCATAGTGAGAACATGTTCTAGTGTTGTAAATCCTAATCATATGTACCAAAACTCTCTGGTTGACCATATCTTATGAGTCCGTGTATGTTATCCCATATTTTAATTATGACATTGTATTGCTTATTTCTCTTTACCTCGTCTCTATTTGATGTGTGCTATGTGGTTCATTACTTTATCTCATGCTTTTAGAGAAGACCTATGTTTTTTAGCTCTTTCTACCTCCCTATCTTTTTTCTATGACAAAGGGGGAGAAATGACCTCAGACATATTGTTCTGTCTCTTGTATGATCCTTTTCTTGTCAATTATCTACATATCATGTGACTTTCTAGAGGACCATATAATATGTATATGTGCTATGGTTATTTTGTGGAAAGACTAACCATGCATATATAGGTAATCATGAATTGAGGGGGAGAAATTCAATTGTTCAATCATGTATCCCCTTGCAATTCACAAGGTAAAGGCTTAACTTTCACATCCTTTATCAAAGGTAAAGGTTTAATATATCCTTTTCAATATGTTGAGGAATAGTTTTTCATTGCCAAAAGGGGGAGAATGTTGACCTAAGTGTTACACATTGTCCATATGTTGATAATGACTTAACCATTCCATCCATATGTATCTAATATGTTTGTTAGAGATTGATTTCAGGCATTAGGTACATGAAAAGGATCAAATCACTCAAGCCCTATCTTGGTTTATTAGGTTAAAAGCAATGCAAATGTGAAATTTGAGAAAACACTATAATCACCTTACAACATTTTCTATAATCATTTGTGTTGATGATATGACTTGTAACTAAGATGAGAAAAAATTAGGGAGACTTCATTCCAACATTTGATCACTCAAAAATCATTTTAGAAAATTCATAACGTGCACTTCATCGGTCGAGTTAGAATCTCGATCGATGCTAGATGGATTTTCAAAATGATGTCAATCGGTCGAGTTGTCTATCCACAGAAACTTGTAATGCGCCTAGAGCGGAGAGGGATGCTTACTACAAGCATTATGATGACGCTATGGACATTAAATGCCTAATACATTCCTCCATGAAGCATGAGCTTAAGAAGCAACATGAGATTATAGATGTTATTGAAATGATAACACATCTCAGAGATATGTATCAAGAAAAAGAAAGAAAGAGATGTATAATGTCTCCAAGGCCCTATTTTAGTGAAAAATGACAAAAGGTGATACAATTAGACCATATGTACTCAAGTTAAATAGGTATGTGGAAACTCTTGAAAGATTGGGATTTCTTTTAAGGGAAGAGTTGGAAATAGACATAATCATGCAATCATTAGTGGATTAATATAATCAACTTATCATGAATTACAACATGATTTTTTTTTATAAGAATTGAATAAGCTATTTGGTATGTTGAGAAATGTTTAGGGACAAATAAAAGACAAGACCAAATCCATGATGATGGTCAGAAAAAGAAAAGGAAAATCCAAGGGCAATGGCAAATCTAAGAAAGGTTCTAAATCTAGCCAAAAGTCTTATGTTCTCAAAGAATAAGGAGAAGTGGCTAAGTGAGGCAATTGTCACCATCATCACCACATTGGACATTGGAAGAGAATTTTCCCTCTCTACCTTGAGGAACTGAAGAGAAAGAAGTAGGGGACACATATCTTCACTTCAGGTATATATGTTACTAAAATAAACTCATCTACTTCTTCGTCATGCGTATTGGATATTGGATGTGGATCTCACATATGCTCAAATATGCAGGATCTGAAAAGAAGTATACCCTTGAACAAGGATAGTTGAAATTATGTAGGAGTAAGAGTTGTTGCCATTATAGTAGGAACCTATTTTTTTATCTCTTCCCAGTGTGCCTGTAATAGAGATAGAGAACTATTAATATGTATCTTCCATAAATAGAAACATTATTGTTGTACCTTATTTGGAAAAGAATGGTTTTGAGTTTCTAATAAAGAATGGTCATATTTCCATTTTTGAAGATGATAGCTTTTGTGAAGCTCCCCTCTGTCTTATGGCCTTTATTTATCAGATCTTGAGATGCATGCATATAACATAGATATTAAAAAGTTTGAACTCAACGACTCAAAAAAAACATATCTTTGGCACTTCTATCTAGATCACATATGTGAGAAGCGTATTTCTACATTCCACAAATATGGTTATCTAGACACTTATTATTTTCAATCATAATAGACATGCAAATATTTTTGTTGGATAAAGCTCCTTTCACTGGAAATAGTGAGAGAGAGTGACTTATTAGGACTCATACAAACTGATGTGTGTGGACCTTTGGCATAAGTGGTAGAGGTGGATATTAGTACTTCATCACTTTTACTGATGATTTCAGTAGATTAGGTGTGTATCATTTGAAAAAAAAATTGAAACACTTTGAAAAGTTCAAAGAATTTATGAATGAAGTACAAAATCAACTTGACAAAAGAATTAAAGAACTTTGATCAGATCGAGATGGTGAATATCTTAGCCAAGAGTTTAAGGTCCTTCCAGTGATTATGGTATTTATCACAACAGACTCCACCTAGAACACCATAACATAATGATGTATCGAAAATAAGAAATATCACCTTGTTGGACATGGTACAATTAATGATGAGTTTAGTTGATCTTCTAATTTCCTTTTAGAGATATGCTCTTTAAACTATTGTGTTTACACTTAACCGAGTACCTTCCAAATCTATTGATAAGCCACTATCTGAGATATAGAATAAGAAACATCCCAATATGTCTTTCATGAGAGTTTGTGGATTAGAAGATTATGTCAATAAGAAAATATGAGAAAAGTTTGAACTCAAATAGGCTAAATGTATATCGTTGGGTACCCTAAAGAAACTAAGAGTGACTACTCTACATTCTACCTGACAAAAAATTGTTTGTTTTTAGGGGTGTTGTATTCTTTAAAAAAGAATCTATTTCTAGAGGAGCCAGTGGGAGGAAAATAGAAATTGAAGAAGTTTAAGATAAAAAAGATAACATTGAACGTATGGATGATCAAATGAACGTTAAAAATGTTTAAGATAAAAAAGATAAAAAATTGTTGATGATCACTGGATAGCTATAAAAACATCCTTAAATACTTCTTATGTCCCTAGTCGGTTATCATTTAGATAGTATAGGACAACAGTAATATGCAAGATATCAACTCAGATATATGGGTACTTTCTAGAGAACAAGTTATACTAGACAGACCCACCTTGATATTGACACATGGAAGCCATATATTGACATGTCAGAGCCATATCTCAATGTGATAGTGGTGACTGTGATCCTTAGACCTAAAGTCACTACATTAAAACATGTTGTTGTGTGTACTCAAACACTAGCCCAACATGCTCTAAAATTGATTTGCCAAAAAGGCAGTTATTGCATAGACTATAACACATGAGGCATATTATGAGTAATGTATATGAAGTTTGCCCCTCCTTTGGAGTGATATAGTCGAGCACTTGATAAGAAAGACTACAAAATGTATGGTCATGCTCATGTGAGTCGATATATGATATTTTTTTAAAATTGGCAATTCATTCATCCTGTTGCCAAGGGTTTAAACTTGTGACCTCTCAGTTGTACACCATCAACTTTACCACTTGAGTGCCACTACATTGGTGAGTCAGTATATGATGATTATCTCACAGTATTTTGAATAGTCTGGTCTAGTTCAAAAAACATAGATTGAATGTTAAGAGGATGACATTTCATGCCTTAGTTTCAATATGGATATCTATGATAAAGGTATCATATGGTCATGATAACATTGATCACTTTATAGGTTGTAGTTGTTCTCCAAATCATTCCTCTTACTTAGGTGACAATGATATGTGGCTACATATCAATCTTTGTTTGTGTTATTTTGAACATCACTACCAAATTAATTAGGAACTTATCAAATCACACACATAAGGATGCATAAGGAAACTGAAGTTCAGAATCAAACATATGGTTAGAATGTTTCTAAATCATAAACATGATAACTTACCCTATGATAAGGAGATCTAAATGCCTTGCTCAATCGATCATATTGATTGAGTCAATAGAAGAACTGATTGTCAATTGGTCTATTAAGTTTTCCACTATAATGACATGATCGACTGATAAGGAAACCTGGTCAGGTGATCACAATATTACATGGTAGGTCTAAAATTAGAAATTAATTCAAAGTTGGATTGGAATTTTCATGATCAAATGATCAGCTAACATGATCGAACGATCAGGGGCTATGATCGGGCAATAATCCAGACTGAATTTCCCAATATTAAACTACTTTTAGGATTTTTATTGGGAAAGAGATTGGGTTTCAATTTCCCTAAGTGTGTAACTCTTCTATGTAAAGGGAATACATCTAGAAAGGTGAGATATATCTTTTGAGATAATTTGTGAGACAAGTTGGTCACCAAACCTTTTACTTAGAGAGGGGAAGTCACCCTAAGGAATGTTGCCCAAGATAGGAGAAAAAGGGAGTTTTGGGATGCATATCACGTCGACAACTCCTGTTACTCTTCAACTTGGTGTCCAAAGTGGTGTACCACATTCTCCATCATCTTCATGGATGAAGTGGAGGCTGAGGCACACATGTCGATGTTTGGATAAGATGTTAAATAGAAAACAGTCATGCAATAGCTTGGTGACCAATTTGGATCTTCTTTCTTGTCCATCCATATTTCTTAGTGGTCAATCCAAATCTAGATCTAGAAGAACATGTTCTTAACCTACATAAGACGTGCTTAGTTGTTGGACAACTAATATACAAAAAGGTATCACATGTATTCTTTCTTATGTCTTTTATTCATTGACACTTTTTAGCTACAACAGATTCGACAACTATATATAGGCAAGATTTTGTTATTAGTCTGTTATTCCTTCTTAAAAATCCAATAACCGAGTCGTATATTAACCATAAGTATGTTGTCCATGAGTATTGTCAGTGGAACATCCAAAAAAATACACCTGGGGGGCTAAAATTAATTTATATGTAAATGTAGTTTTGTTTTACAACATAGTGGGTTGGGTTCAAAAATTTATTGCTATTGAGAGTTGACCCCACACCAGTAACTCCTCTAAGCAAGCTATCCACCACTCCAACTGCTACTTTCTTTGTCAATACTTATAAAACAAATGTATTCATATATACATATATATACTCTCTCTCTCTCTCTCTCTCTCTCTCTCTCTCTCTCTCTATATATATATATATATATATATATATATATATATATATATATATATATATATATATATATATATATATGGGGAATTTTTTTGGGGGGAGGGGGGTTAAAGGACAAATAGCCCCTGACTATGCCCCTGATTATATTCTCCCTAGATTAACTATAATTTATGACAAGACTAAATCCACTATCACATACATGCCCGTTGAGGTTAGTTTGTAATGTTTGAGTAGTAATCCAACACTGAATACCACCTCTCTCACGTGATTACCCACTCATTTATTTAGTAAAGGGCATCCTGTGTCAAAAGTACATAAGACAAATTCACAAGAGAAAAAATAAAAGAAAGAAGAAAGTGATAGAGAGGAGGGAAGTACAAAAAGAAAGAAGTGAGATGTATGTGCAATTAGTGCTAGAGCATTTTATTTGATTTCTATAGTGAAGAGAAAACCTACTAATGGCAGAAGATAATTATGATGATTACAACTACTATTTATCTATTTCATTAGAGATATAAGATAGTAGGAGAGAATAACCATTTTAAAATTAAATTGTAGATTGATATGCAGAAAACAATAGTAATTGCAATTTAATATTGAATTAACTATTGATATAATTATGGAGTTTTTTATTTGAATTATTTATTATATATCTATGGTACTCTATTTAATGTATATAGACATATATTTAACATTTTACTACTATATTATATATATTAGTAGCGTGTCTATTATTTTGAAACACTAGTATGTTTTTGGTCTAATGGTGCATATTGTGACAAACAACTATACAATTTTTTATATGAAACAATATATTAATGTGAAAAACATGATTACACCATAATTTTGAAGTGCATGTATTATTCATAAACATATATTAATTAGTACTTATTGGTATGGGGTATATTATTTTTAATATTGTTGAAAATATATAATATTGTATGTGCCCACTTTTTGGGATTCTATTATATAATAAGTCTTATTTTCTCTCACTTGCTCTCTCCCTTTTTATTTCCTCTCTCGTATTTGGTACTATATATTCACATTTATCATATAACATTTTAATAGTATATCATTTATTTTTAATATTGTTTTCTACAAGCCAACCCTGAAAGAAATAACAATTCATTGTGTTAAACAATTGCATACATCTAATTATCATATATTACATGAATATGAATATAAAAATACGATGCCTTATATTTTGTAAGTACCATATAATTCTTAATATAAAAATACGATGCCTTATATTTTGTAAGTACCATATAATTCTTAGTTGATATATTTTAGGTAGTTCATGGTATTGCTTATGTTATTTTTGGTATTGTTGAAAATATATGATATTTAATGTCCTCAACCTGTCTCTTTCTCGTTAGAAATATATTGAATATTCTTTTTTCATGTCTTTGCTTCTTTCTATTTCTCTCTCCTTTATCCTACCATTTGTTTATTCTCTCTCATGGAACAAAATATTATTCCTACTTTATAGCAGTTGTCACCTTTTCGATGTACACCTGAACGAAATGAGTGGTGTAAAGAATTTTTTAAATCCAACAACAACACAAATTAATTGTGCTCTATGAATGCATATTAAACATGCCATTTTGTGTGTAAAGAAATAATAACTCCATGAATGTTCATCTCATGACAATGCTTGATGTTTTATATCATGTCTTGCAAAGAGCACCCGATAGGCATGTGCAATTTAGTTAGGACAATATTGTATCTCTTATATATGTTGCATTTGGCAAAGTGATAGACAATCAAAGGAAAGGGATTAAGTTAGAGACTTTAATGGGAGATGACTGTAGCAATTATAGTTAGAGACTTTAATGGGAGATGGATAGATGGTCATGTTAGAGGTATAACAGCGAGCTCTGCAACACATGCAGAAATTATGGGTGTAGACATTGCCCTAACTCTAGCTAGTAGAAACAACATCTCGAATCTCATTCTTGAAACAGATTGTAAGGTTTTAGTCGATATGCTTCAATTAGATAAGGGGGAGTACCCAAGATATGAGAGAATCCTCTTTTGAATCAGGCAAGCCCTTAGTGAGCACCAAGGATGGAGCATACAGTTTATCTTGAGAGACTGCAACCAGATGGCAGACAAGTTGGCAAAGGAGTTTCAAAAACAACCGGTTGGATGTTTTGACTTACCTAGACCCCCTGAATGCATTAAAGACATTGTAGTTAATGAGACATGTAATGGAGGTAGTAACTCCAAGTTTAGTTCTCGAAACAACCTAGAAGTTTGTACTTTGTTTCCGTATTGGCTTGCAAGAGGAGGGCAAGATGAATAAAATAGCCTTCTGGCTTCCCCTAAAAAGGGGAAAGGGATTCAGTAATCAATCATTTTCTTAAAAGCTAGATTTCCAACCACACTCATTGTATATCATTTTTTCTATCAGAATAATTGGCAAAAGCTAGCTCAATTATCACTATGAGTAATTGTGACAATGACTATCTAGAGATTAAAAATTGGTGAATAATCCATCACATGTTCACTAGATTCCCTTATAATCATTGTTAGAGTGTTATAACATCATTTTTTCTTCTTGTTTGATGTTCTATTCAAGTTATCTGAAGTTACTTCTTCTAAGAAGGTTGTGTTGAGAGGTTGAAAGGGAAAAATGTGATCTTATCCAATAATTTTATGCAACAACTCACAAAGAAGAGGCAATGGGTGGTATTTCTTCATCGTACCAAAATGACAAAGTTATCCTTGAGCTAAAAAGTTAGGTGTTGAATTACAAAAGACATTAGTAATTGTATTTTTATGTTGGTTTGAAAAGGTTATATAATTACTTGTTTAGAAATCCTGGTAGGAAACTACTAGTAATATGTGTATGTTTTTATATCTTAAACAATATAAGTCTTGTGTCTTTTATGTTTGTTGTCACTATCTCTTTCTTAACATGTTTCTTATATATATCCTCTATTAAGTAGGTTTCATCTAACCTCCTTTTTATTTGAATTGCATAAATCATAATTATATTTATTCACCTCCTCTTCTCCAAAACTTTCACCTAGTTCTCATCACTTTATTGTCTTCTATACTAATAAAGCATTTCATGATGCACTTTCTATCAAGTCACTTATAACTTAGAATAGTTTTATAATCACAACAATTTCAATGGAACAGGAAATTTGACAAATACAAGAACAGGGAAAATCAAAATAGAAACTGTATTCAAGGAATTTTGGGGAGTAGACATGCATAAGATTCACTACATTTTAGTTTATATGGACAAGGGATCACCTAAATGACTCAAAAAACTTGTGATCTAGTTAATATTTCTCAAGACAATTGAAACGAGTTTTTGTGTTTGGTCAAATGTGTAAAACAAGGGGCATGATGCATTGAGATACTAGCATTGATTAATTATTCATATTAGAATATCAACACTCCAAAGAACTTAGCTAACAACATCATTGATTCATTATCTGCTCTGAGAGACAATGATGTAGATCTTATTGAGTGGCATGTGGACTTGGGAGCTACTAAGCATGTGGTTCAAACCTAAAATAATATTTGCAACCTAAAATTAGTTTATAAAGAGATTATTTCTACGGTAGTTGGAAATTGTAATGTTGTTCCTATACCACGCGCAAAATGTGGATGTCTACACAACCTAACAATTAGTTCCATTGAATAAATAATCATTTTCATGCCATAAATAAAAAAGAAATTTGATTGAAGTGTTTAGACAATTGCATTATTCCTTGTTATGTTGTTTCCTCTTGAGAAAAAATTAAATCAAGGACTCAAGGGCCCAAAACATTCTACCCATGAAGATATGTGAGTATGGGATGTACTTGCGCTTAGCTAGTAAACCAATAATTTTGTTCTCCAATGGGGTTTAATAAAGCATCTAGTGAGTTGAGCACAAGCCTTTAGGTCATCCAAACAAAGAAGTGGTCTGATAGTCAAATTAAAAAAAAGTGGTTTCTAATTTATCTCAAGTGATACTGTAACAATTTTGAGTTAATTAAGAATTAAAGCTTGCAAGTTTTACATATTGACATTAGTTTTTTAAGACCATTTAAAAGAGTATGATATACTGTTTGGGGAAAGGCTCATTTGTCTTCTTATCATAAATCTCTTTACTTTGTTTTCTTATATATGATTTTACAAGGTACATCTGGTAAAATCCTTTGGGAAATAAGAGTGTTTGTACTCTCTTTTTGTATCCTTCTATAAAATGACTGAATCAAAGTTTCATATTGATACTCAACTTATACAAAGTGATTATCTCCAAATCAACTGAAATTGTTTCTCAATGATAAAGGCACCATTCATCAATTGTCTTGTCATCATGGTCATCATCATACTACAAATATAGAACACAAACAAAGACATGTTTTGGAATTTTTGTTAGTTATAATGTTTGAAGCAATATTTTTAATAATTTTTAAACAAAAAGTCTTTTCTGCTTCCACTTAATTTATAAATTTCTTGCCTACATATGTCATGAACATGAAATTTCCATTTGAGTTATTGTTTAAAGTCAAACCCTATACCATCATATGATAATCTCTAGAACCCTACACTACCTTTATCTATGATATTGCACTCAAAAAATAAGTTGGAACATGGGTCCTTACTCTGCATGTAAATTAGTTATAGCATGAAAGTTGATGGATGAAAGTTTCTATAATTTTATTTGGAGCATTTATGTCTCCAAATATGTCATTTTCAATTAATACTTTTTTTCTTTCAAGAAGAAAACATCAAGCCATGGCACCCCAAGAGAAGCCTTTGTTTCAAATAAAATTTGATGACTTGAGCAACCACACAACTCTATCCATTAATCTAATGCAACTACTAATAAAACTAATTTCTCTCCTCATAATTGTGTACATGGTATAAACAATATCGTTCATATCAATAATGTTTGCAATGAAAGTGACAATACTACAATAGTTATAATATGAGGGCATCGAGAATCATAATGACCCACTAAATGAAGTTTCTCAACTAAACGAGGAAATTTTTGAGCTTATTAATGTTCAAATTTTGATGACCATGTTGATTCTACTATAGTAATTCATCATCAACCCATTGACAAGATGAGAAGAGTCTCACCAATTTCAATTTGTCTACTATTTAGAATGAATATATAATGATTGAGGCGCAACTATAGTAGTGAGGTCAAAAGATTCTAATGGGCATGCTCACACAATGGATTCAAGTGAACATAATGTGTGTATTCACACTAACAAGAACATAATGTGATTATTCACACTAACAACCACAACATGTCTACTAAAAGCAATCCATGAATGGTTATATGTAGTCCAAAATATACCTTGATGAGAACTTATATTCGAACACCCTAGAAATTATATAATCAATTGTTCAACATGAAGGCTAGAAACAATCCACGATCGGTGAACTTGAAGCTCTTCAACAATATTAGACTTGACTCTTATCAAATGCAATCCTAACTTTAGCATTATTGGAGGTTAATGGGTTTTTTAATCCAAAACCAAACCAAATGGATAATAACATAGGTCAAAAGGAAGACTTATCATCATGAGGTTTCATCAAGAGGAAGGTATTGACTACATGGAGACCTTCAATCATATCATAAAGTCACTCATTTTTAAGGTTGTCGTTGAAATTACTGTATCAAATCATTGGTCCATCGAATATCTTGGTGTGAACAATTCCTTTCTTAATGGTGTTCTTTAGAATGAGATGTACATGGAGTAACCTTCGAGTTTTATTAATACTTAACTTCCATCACATATAAGCAAATTATATGGGTTCTTTACGATTTAAAATAAGCTCCTCAAGCTTGGTATATTGGGATAAATCACTACCTTCTTCATCTTGGGTTTCTCTTCAATTATGTACATTCATATCTATTTGTTTTCTATATTAATGGTATATGGTTTATCTTCTCTATATATGAATGGCATTCTTATTATTGGTAACAATGAATTTCTTGTATCTCAGCCAATAGAAGGTTGGGATATGAATTTTCTATCCACAGTCTTCATGAGATTTAGTAAGCACATTTGACATCTACTTTTTCTGATCCATACATGTGTTTATTGCTTTGTTTCTCATCTATTGCACATCCATTTATTCCTTTCTTTGGGCCTTTATGTTTTAAGTACTTGTTCCATGGTTTATATTGTAGGAGATCTAGCACTTAAAAGAATATCAGAATTGCATGAAGCAAGTCAACACAACACCCACGTCATTTGAAGTCAACTTGGGCTTCACCATCAAAGTACATAGTGTGTAACTTAGGTACACTTCATCTAACACTATCATCAGGATTGACACGACATGTAACCTTGTCAAAAATAGCAACACTTAGTTTAAAAAATTTGTACGCCATGTTAGCCATTTACACATCGTGTTTGTCAAACTTTTACTTCATTAAGGCCCTAAACAACTTAGTGCAAGTCGAATTCATGTCGTTTCAAATGAAGAATGCCTCCATCCATTTTGTTCCCTACATGTCATGAAACTAGGGAGAACACTATGTTATTTGTTGATCATGGGAAAAAGAGCATAACTACATTCACTACATGTTGTGTAATCCATTTATATGATGTGTGAGTTGTTGTTCCAGTAGAAACAAACTAAATTATCCTCCACTTATTAAAAAGGGACTCCAACCGCCTGAGGGAGCAATCTTTGATAATTTTAGACTCTCCTCAAGTGCAAATGACCATAGGGCAACCAAGGCAACATTCCAAAGGCAAATGGAGAAGAACAAAATTGATTATTCTTCACTAAATGTTTTCCTGTACCAGTGAGAAGTTCTTCTTCTTGTTCATCCAACCTTGAAGTAGAAGTAATGGGGTGATGTATAGACACTCGAAAGGAGATCCTGACTACCACGACTTCTAGAATTTCCTTCCTCTTCTATTTTTCTTTTGGACCACACTCCAATTTGTATCATGAATTTCTTTGATGGTGCCTTTGTTGTCCTACAAAATCTAATCATGGACGAGTAGCCTTCTATTTCTTTGACATGGAGAAGTAGACCCACACCATCATGTGTTGGGCAAGTTAATTATTGTTTAAATTCAAATTTCTACCTTTATTTGTGGTGAATGTGCTTTTATGTGTATATAATCTTTTGGCCAACAACTACATGTATTTTATGCTCTATTGTGCATGCCAACAAGGTGGACATAGAGTAGGGAGAGTTTTGATAAGACTACTCCAATTGATTGACCATACTGGTTAAATTAAGTAGGAGGGTCAATGCTATTTGCATAATATAATTCTATATCTAGATAATGATAAAATAGGGAATTAGTGCAATTCATGTATCATCGGCATAAAATCCCATGCTTGGGATTCATCATTTGATCTTGAGAGGTTAATGAAGGGATTGTTGACTTTTTAGTTCTTTCATTTTTCTTGCTTGTTCTTTGATTAATACAAACCAAATACATTTTCATAAACTGGCTGGTATAGTTGAAAGTATAAGCACATGTGCCTAAAACAGAAGCTCCTACTGGAGACAACCTTAACTACCTAGATCATGTATACCATTTTTTCTAAAAGAAATTTGGGGGATTTCTATTCATCCCGTTCCCCCCTTGGGCTAAGAAAAAATATTTTATATTCAGTGGTGTCCGTTCTCTCAGAATCGGAACAACCCGTTGAAACTCTAGACCGCCAAGACACTAGACCATACATTAGATCATGTATACTTACAGGGCCAATGTTGAATCTCATTATAAATTATTAAAAATCATTTTCAGGCTAATAAGATACACTACTACTACCTTGAGGCTGAATCAAATTCAACAGACCTTCTACATTAACCGAAGTATACATTGATCCGCTCCAAAGAAAAGGAATACTCGACTGCAAGCCAATTACTAGTCCGGTGAGCCTAATTCAACATGCGTCACAGTAAACAAATTGAACGTTAAGAAGTTCTGGAACGTATTACCACCAAATTTTCTTGCTCAAAGGACACTTTAGTCTGTCGATTTACAACTTGCCAAAGAAGCGTTCAGTCATCTGGCATTCAACCTTGCTCTTAATTTGTCTAAAACACAGCTTACAAGAGGTGTTGGTATAATTTCTACAGACGCATGTCTGAAGCGTTGGGCTCCTTGTGTATTACGATCTGAGCTTGTGTAAATATTCAAAGCGCAAACTAATGAAGGTGAACGATTGTCCAGTTCGTTTGTTAGTTCCAAACTTGGCAAGAGTTGACATCCCCAATATGTGCCTTGTATAGTTTAAACACGCACAAACTAATCAAGTTACGCGCTGTTCGACACAGCGTCAAAACCCATTGCTTTCCGCTGCAATGGCGGCTTTGATCGTTCTAGGCCGCTCAATTACTTCTGGAAGTTGAATTTGTCTTGTACAGCAGTGAATTCCACCAGTGTTAGGGAGACGAGTACCCGCGTTTGCAGGTCTCCACCAGCCTCTCTCTGTAGCTTTGCCGAACAAAGCAGGTGGCAGATGACAAAGACAACGCTTACAGCCTTAAAAATTCCGAAGTTTGGGTTACTCTAAAAATATTGCTACACAGACCAAAAGCTGCTGGACTCAAAATGGGATAAATTTTGGACTCTTCCCTGCTAAACAACAAAAATACTAAAGTAAGCTTACTTTAGTATTTTTGTTGTTTAGTAGGTAAAAGTCCACACTCAACCCATATCTATTCGTTCTGATTATGGATGAGTTAACACAGAATGTTCATGATGATATTCCTTGGTGTATGTTATTTGTTGATGATATTATTTTGATTGACGAAACAAAAGATGGATTGAATGATAAAGTTGAATGTTGGAGAAAGGAATTGGAATCAAATGGATTATTGATTAGCAGGAGCAAAACTGAGTATATGCATTACAATTTCAGTCGATCTCGCAGTGTGAATGATAGAGCCAAATTGGACGGAGTAGATATACCAAAATGTGACAAATTTCGTTACTTATGTTCTATTATTCAAATAGACAGGGATGTCCAAAATGATGTTTGTCACCGGATCACTGCGGGATGGTTGAAATGGAGGAGTGCAACTGGAGTTTTATGCGATCAGAAGATCCCTCTCAGGTTAAAAAGTAAGTTTTATAGAACAGCTATACGACCAGCCATACTCTATGGGAGTGAATGTTGGGCGGTGAAGAAACAAAGTCTCAACAAGATGAACATGGCTGAAATGTGTATGCTGAGATGGATGTGTGGGAAGACAAGAAAAGATCATTTGAGAAATGACTATATCAGGAATAAAGTGAGGGTGGCGAGCATTGTGGACAAATTGCGTGAGGACCGACTCAGATGGTACGGACATGTGCAACGCAGACCTACTGGTGCGCCTATACGAAGCAATGCTATTGAGCCAAACACTATAAATAAAAGAAGAGGAAGGCCTAAATTAACATGGGATGAGCTTATAAAGAGAGATTTTGAATCTCTACATCTCAATCAGAATATGACTCATGATGGAGCTGAATGGAAACGAAGGATCCATGTAGCCGACCCCAACATAGTTGGGATTGAGGCTTAGATGATGATGACGATGAGTAGGTAAAAGTCCAAAATTTTGGGTCCAACTTTTGGTCTGCATAGCAGATCTCTTACTCTAAACATACCGGTTACACACCCGCTCAGGTTTTTTTTGAAAAAGGTCCTCACTATCCATTGTATGTAGAGGGGAAAAGACAATACACAAAAATATTTTACTTGTACCTTCATTTTGTAATGAACTTTTGCAAAATAAACAATACCCTTATAAAAATATGTTTTTCAACAAGACTTATGTTGACATATTTTGAAGGAAAAACAATATAAGAAAAGCATAAAAAGAGATGAGAAAGTATAAAAAGAGGGAATATTTGATGAAGTAAACAAGAGAGATGAGAGAACTAAAAAAAGAGATAGGAAAAGTATAAAAATAGGAGGAAAGTAAACATTAGTATTACACCCCAAAAATAGAGTGATTTAGTCAAAATATGATTATTGTATTATAAAAAATATGAATATATAATGACAAAACTGATAGATAAATACAGGTACAATACCTGGTTGGGGTAGGAATCTTATTTTTTAGGAAACAAGTACCTATATTTAGAATCAGTGCTTGTGTTTTGGGATACAATACCCATATTTTTGGAAGGATTTTGTATAAAGAATCTAACATTTTGGAGTAAAATACCCATATTTTTTAGTAATGTTCCTCAACTTTTATTATAATTCTTTGATATTATTTTTTTCTAAAATATGTCAACATTTGCCTTGTTGAAAATATTTTTAAAAGGAATATAAAATTTTGTTTCAAAAAGCTATGATCAAACCAATTTTCCTTTTTTCAGATTTGACGGGCTCTATTTTTCTCTCCCGAAAAGACTATCTACTTTTTCTACTGCTAAGGCAAGACTTTTATCATTCCGAGGATCGGGCATAAGGGCGGGGATGGCATGTATGTTGTCTAAAATGTTTCTTCCTTTCTCCCTGCTCTGTGTCAGGATGAATGGATTTCATGGTGTTAAAAAGATCTGCCACTCCTGTAAGTTCACTAAAAACACAGCAACTAAAATTTTACCGACTCTCCTGCAACCGTTCAAAGCCAGGCCGGTGGGTTTAATTATAGAGAAAGGGCGGTATAAAAGAATAATGTGTGTTATCGAAAGTTGCTCTATTAAATAGAGATGCAATCTTGTTAAAATTAAACATATAAACGTTCTGGGCATGTTCGGAAACATTTAATCAAGAATGCAGTTTTAAGCATATGTTCAACTGGCACCCTGGTGGATACATAGCATGGAAAATAGATGACCATAAGGCCAAACTGCATCTCGATCCATACAGCAGCGTGACATTTTGCTCCCAAATAGTAGTATATTTTTCAATTAGAACAGGATGAATATGGTTCTGAAGCAACGAATCTGCCTGTGCATTTGCTCCCGACGGGAGACAGTTAAACAAGTATCAAAGTCTAAGCTTCAGGTAACAGGCGCAGGTGAATGCAGCTTCCTGTGCAGATTCTGAGCAACTACATCTAAGAATTCTTCAGTACTTAAGTAGAATTCCCTCCGAACTCTGGAAATAGAAAACAGTCACTTGTTATTAACTGAAATCAATGAAATAGCCACGAGGAAACAACACTAGAATAGTAGCTACTTGAATGACTTTAGGTGTTACATTCTGCTACATAGAAAACGGACCAGTTCGCCGGTTTACCGGTTCAACCGGTCGGTTCACCGGTTTGATGCCGGTCAGACTTCATTTCTGACTTTGGGAGGTAACCGACCCGGTAGAGTGACCGGTTCCCGGTTCAACCGGCCGGTCCGGTTCGGTTCTGATAATCATGGCCAAAACAGATCATATGGCGATGTAAAAAAAAATGAGTCATCAAGGAGACTTCCTCTTCCCGACCCCTCATTGACCTGTTGAGGCCCGACATAGGAGGAGTAAGGTAAACCAAGTGTGCAACCCATTAGTTCCGGCGCAAACCATGTCAGACATAAATCCCAGTTTTATTCGTCCCCATGAGGATTCGAACCTGAGACCTCTGTCTGCGTCCACGGTCCGATCACCAATAAGCTACACCCTTACGAGCATCATACAGCTATGTAGATCAAGGTTGGAGAAGGTAGAAATAGCCGTACTAGTTTAAGATGTTAAGCTCCATACAACAAAAGGAAGCATGATATTCAATTCAATAAAAAATACTCTAGCCCTGTCAAAATTAGAAAAACAAAATATTATGCTCACATATATGCTATATGAAATTTAAGTTTCAACTGTCAAACCCATGCATTCTGCTGAAATTACCTGAAAGATTGTGTTGCGTGTTCCTCAGAACTGTGCAAGCGATGTGAGAGTCACATGTTCATGATGTGTCAAAAACTCAAAAAGGACCAGAAAGATATGAAATTAACATCTGTTATATATACCATATAGTCTACTAAAAGATGTTAAAGATTTTCCTAACGATATCATTTGACCAAGTGACTTTGACATGCAGAGTAAATCAAACAGTTGACGGATCTCAGACGTGCAAATTAATTAGGCAATATATGAATAAGGAATCCTAGCAAAACTTACACTGGTATCAGATAAATTCTTCAGTCTTATAGGGGTAAATAGATCTAACATTTAACAATTCCAAAGCAAAATTGATGGACTCGATACTTTGTATTTTAACCAAATAGCAGGACCGTTTTTATCTAATACATCACATAACAACACATCAAAGCATGCAATATTGTGGATTGTACTAACGTGGGTCCATGAATTAGAAGGGCAAGATCCTTTGTCATTTTTCCTGACTCCACCGTTTCTATACAAGCAGATTCAACCTTCTGCACAAATTCTTGCAATTCGTCATTCTTGTCAAGCTTTGCTCTGCATTAAAAAGAGTGACATTAAATAAACTAAACCAACGTACAAAGTATCCAAGAAACTGAACCACTAAAAAGGAGTCTTCAGATCAAAGGATGAGAACAGAATTAATCCTGTAAATTACCTATGTGCAAGCCCCCGGGTCCATGCAAATATTGATGCAATGCTGTTTGTGCTGGTTTCCTGGCCCTTTTGGTGCAAACGGAAATGTCTGGTCACAGTACCATGAGCAGCCTCAGCTTCTAAAGTCTTTCCATCGGAAGATAACTGTGAAGCCCCAAGTTAATTTTGAGAGTGTTTTAAAAAGAATCAGTGCCGATGCAAATGACTAATAAAATAGCAAAGATTAGCTTTTCTTTTACCAATACAGAAGTCATTAGGCCCAGAGAACCAAATCCTGCATGAAGAAATATATGTTACAAGGACTGGATTAACAAGTTGATGCAATATTAAGCAGCTGAAAGAAAAAAATGTGATCCGCGACATGGAAAAAGTTTTCCCACATGCCTCTCCACACTGGAGGACAATAATCAACATAGTTTCCAGCATATCTACTTTGAATATATTAGGGTACCATGCCTCAAAATAGCGTTGGTCATCATAATAGCATAGTTTCCAACAGATATACTTTGAATATATTAGGGTACCATGCCTCAAAATAGCATCGGTGACCAGTACCACAGGTGACAACCCTAGTGATACATCATGAGACCAGGAGATCAATATTCACTTGTATTTTCCCCATTAAGCAAATCCCGAATAACTGAATACCTTCCATACTCAATCATACAACTATCTAAATAAATCTTTTTGGAAATTGTATAATAAGAAGCAAAGTTGCTGAACATATTAGATTAAAAAAAGAGGTCATGTTTTAGAATATTTCTTACTATGCAAGGGTGATTTACTAACATCACATACCTTGGGCAAGAAAATCACTTTGGACATCACCATCATAGTTCTTACAAGCCCAAACATATCCACCTTCGCTTTTGAGAGCATAAGCAACCATATCATCTATAAGCCGATGCTCATACCTGCAAGAAAATTTTCACTTTGCAAAACTTCACAGTAATATTACAACAAGTTACAGATGATTAAAAATGGCCCACCAAATTGTTTTTGCTTCAAATTTTTCCTTCCATTTCTCTTCATACACCTCCTGAAAAATGTCTTTGAACCTGTAACAATCAGAAATAATCATGATGCCATGTTTCCTCCGATCAATGAATCTGGCAGGAAATGCAAAAAGATTAATTGTATCCCAGTGACAATGCCACCCCGACACCAATGACAAAAAGGTTCAAGTCTCATCTTTAAGGATAACTACAATGTAAGACTCAATGTGAATCACATTAAGGAGAGCTACATGCATCCTTCTTTTCCGTTTCTCCTTTTTTCAGTCATATTTTCAAGTACTGCACCAAAAGGCAAACCCTTCTTTATTAGTTTTTCCAAGTTATATTCAGCCAAACTCTTACCCACCTTTCCCACCCCCATTGTAAGCATTTATCTGCCTACATCATTCATGATTAAACCTGTTAGACAGTATTAAAGTTTAGTCTATTGGGTTCCATACGTAATATGTGCCCCATTATTTATTGGCCCATTAGGGGTTTTGCTTAAGTCTGTATGATCCCCCCTTCTATATAGAGAGAAAACTTGTCCATCTTATAAAAAAGAAACACACACAAGGGGAATTTCTTACAATGTATAAGAGCAGTCGGTCTTGCGCCACCCTATCCTCATGTTAGAGAGAGAAAAGGAGAGCACCTCCCTTGCGGGTGGTTGGCTTAACGTAGGGATGCCCATCCCCTGCATCTTCTAGGAGCAAGTCTCTTGAGTGTCTCCATCACAAAACAACAAGCTTCCATGATGCTACACCATTTTGGTTGCTATACAGGACCGCCCTTGATTGCAATTTTGTGGCACCAAAGAGGAGCCGTTGCATTCATCCTATACAGCTACTTTGTTGTCATGTACACTGTCGTCCAGTTATAAACTTTGTCGAAGGTGAGCAAAATTCCAAACTTCAACAATGGGTGATGTTGAATATCCAATACTTCGGTGGCGTCCAAAGTTTCAGGCAAAGTTTCGTTGTTGTCAACGAAGTTGACTTCTTTGTGTGTATTTTCATTCCAATATCTTCGAAGTTGGCAAAGTTGGGGTGAAGTTGATACGGGGCCATACGGTCCAGAACATTAATCGATACTAGCGCCTTAAAGGGCATATAAGGTATAAGTGTCGCCTCCAAACCCTCTTCACAACTTCCAATATGAACTCCTATGTTTGTTGGTTGCCAATCATTCCTAGAGAGGGGGCAATAAATATTATTTTAATTGTATATTGTATAGAATACATATGGTGAACTGTATTTGCACATCTGACCCTTAAGCAACACATTGTATTATCAACCTACCTAGGACTAGAGAGTCGTGAAACATGCTTTTGTGTTAAATTAACATATATAAGGTAGAGGCACAGAACAATAAGAAGTTTTGAATCAAAGTTTCCTTCAAATTCACATCATCTTTTTTTCAAAAAAATGGCATCGAAAATTTCAAAGTTTGTGTCTAAACTTCCTCCGAACTTCACCAAAAGTCCAACTGGCAAAGTCGACACGAAGTAGAAGTCTTGCACATGTTGTCATCTACGTTGCCGCTATATACTTTGACGTCACCTTTCCACTAGTGTTAGGGATCTTGTTTTGCCACATCACATGGTGTGCACATAATTGACATGGCATGTGAGCAGTGTTTTTGCTCGTTGCAGTTCGAAACTATTTACACATGTTGTCAACTTTTATGGCGTCTGATCAGATCACATGATGTGTGACCAAAATACACGTCGTCGAGTTTTTCTGCTTCTGCAGCCACCACTATCCTAACTATGGAGACGGTGTGTGCCTCAAAGCACATGACGTGTTGCCAGGACGACGTGTAGTTCTTCTACCCCGATAAAGGACGACGTGTAGTTCTTCTACCCCGATAACTACACAACATGTCAAATCTTTGATCGCCTAGCTAGTTATAAAGCCTTTGGGGATCATCTTCAACGTATATACTACTACATCTCTTGGATGGATGACATGACGATGGAGATGTACAATCTTTACCAATAAGACATAACTCTTCCAAAATATTTTGGCAAAATTACTCACACAACAAAGGAACTAATTACTTTGCTCCCTCTATCTAGTGATCCTCAAAAACTTCAAAAACAAACAAGATCATGTCGCAATCATCAAATTCTAGTTGACTGCGTAAAGAATATGAAGTTATGAGCTTCATGGTTTTCCTCCTAGGCATTTTGTTGCATCCATTGAGGAATCCTAGTGAAGATCAACTCATTAAATCAGATGATGGATGCAGTATACAATCACACTTGACAAGGCGGCAAGGCACTTGAGTTGGGTGCCTTAACGATTACACTTGACAACGCAGCTTATAAAAATTTTAAAATTCCTTACATTTCCCATGAATACATGCATATCTTATATCATTTTTTTTGTAAACACTTCCCCCTATTATATACATATTTGGGAGTTATTTGTGTGTATTATATTAATATAAATAAATAGATATTTAAGTATACGCACATATGTGTGTTAATCCCCTCATATACATATATTTGTGGTACAAGAACATAACAAATTACATTTTCATAACCTTTAGTTAACATTAAAGACAAAAGTAAAGAATTATTTTATTACTGCTATCAGAACAACCCTAAGATGGTACTGGTAGATGACAATGCATGTCTGAATCCTCCCTCTATCACTACTAGCTCTTGAGATCAACGATTAATGGATATTGGTACTATCACTGCACAGCAAGCAAAGGATTGGGGATTTAGTAGTGTAATGTTAAGAGGTTTTGGGGTATGCTGGGATTTGCAAAGAGCAGCACCTTACGATGTTTATGACCAATCGGATTTGACATACCGGTAGGTACCAGAGGAGATTGCTATGATCGTTACTATATCCATATCGAAGATATGTGACAAAGTGTTCGGGATAAACACAAAATAACAATGACTTGCTTACTGTTGTCTCAACAAAACAAAAAAAATGCGTACTTCTCATCCTATTTCTAACTATATTTCGTATGACTGCTTATCTCCATTATATGTTGCCTTACTTCCTTCTTAACAGCCATCCAAATACCTCATTTCGAATCTATTGCCCTCAGTCACTCAAGTTGGCAAGAGGATGAAATGGCAGCCCCTGTGGAGAAATCATACATGGAGTTATGTTCTTGCTCCTAAATATAAATTTGTGTGCTGCAATGAGGTCTTTATTGTTAATGTTTGACCCAATGGCCCAATTGATCACATGAAGGTCGGCCTTGTCATTAAGGGCTACACTCAAATCTATGGAGAGGACTATTTGGAAATCTTCTCGCATGTTGCCAAGATGACATCAATCAGAACTTTCATCTCCTAGTTGCTAGTTTCTCTTGGCCGTGCAACCTCCTAGGTTCATTGCTCAGGAAGAGTCTCACATGGTTTGTCGTCTCCACTGATCCATTTATGGTCTCAAGCAGCACCCCATAGCATGGTTTGTGAAATTCAGCCAATCTCTTCAAGAGTTTTGTCTACAATTGTCTAGTTTTTATCACAATGTCTTTTGTCAGTGTGGGTCCTTTTAAGTAAATCTTTATTATCTATAAGGATAACATTGTTATTTGAACATGTCTAGAATGGCATTGCATAGCAGAAGTGGTTTCTTGTGAGCAAATTTCAAACCCAGGATTTAGGTCACCTAAATATTATTAGGTATTAAGTGGATAGATCTAAGGATAAAATTATCCTGTCACAGCACAAATACACACTTGATATTCCTGAAGAAGCCATGAAACTCGTAGACTCACCAATGGACCCAAAGGTCAAGTTATAAAAGGGTCAAGGGGGAGCCACTTGACGATCCATGGGGATAAAGGAAGCATGTTGGAAACTCAACTATCTCAGCTACTCATCTTGATATATCATTTTAGGCCAGTGTGCCTAACCAATTCATAAATAAACCACACACAAGTCATTGAAAGTTACTCGAGTTCTAGCATATCTTAAAGCAACTCTAGGCAAAAGAAACAAATATTAATGTCATGGGCACTTAAGGATGCATGATTTCAAATGTAGATAGGGTGAGCACTGTTTTTTATCATCCTTCTATGGATGGCTATTGTATCTTCTTAAGGGTGTTTAGTTTCTTTGAAAACCAAGAAACAAATTGTGGTTGTCAGAACTAATACAGTCTGAATATCGTGCCACTGCCCATACTACTAGGGAACTCCATTAGATCAACAATTTTATGGATGAGTTTGGATATTGTTAGTCAGAAGCTATAGATTTGTAGTATGATAATCAAGTTTTAGTCCATATTGGTTCCAATCCAATTTTCTATGAAAAAATTTAGGCAAAACTACTCACACAACAAAGGAACTAATTACTTTGCTCCCTCTATCTAGTGATCCTCAAAAACTTCAAAAACAAACAAGATCATGTCGCAATCATCAAATTCTAGTTGACTGCGTAAAGAATATGAAGTTATGAGCTTCATGGTTTTCCTCCTAGGCATTTTGTTGCATCCATTGAGGAATCCTAGGGAAGATCAACTCATCAAATCAGATAACAGATGAAGTATACAATCATACTTGTCAAGGCGGCAAGCCATTAGGGTTGAGTGCTTTAACGCCTACACAACCCTCGTCGCACCAAGGCGGCTTATAAAAGTGTAAACTTCCTTACGTTTTGCAAGAATACATGCATATCGTTTATCATTTTTTGTTTTTGTAATTTTTCCCTATAATATGCATATTTTGGAGTTATATATATATATATATATATATATATATATATATATATATATATATATATATATATATATCTGTGTGTGTGTGTGTGTATTAATCCCTACATATACATATATTTGTGGTACAAAAAAGTAACCAATTACATTTTCATAAACTTTAGCTAACATTAAAGACAAAAGCAAGAAAAGAATTATTTTATCACTGTTATAAGAGCAACGCTAAGATGGTATTGCTAGATGACAACGCATGTTGCAATCCTCCCTCTATCACTACTACCCTTTTGAGATGGAGGATAAACGCAAAAAAGCAATGACTTGCTTACTGCTCTCTCAAAAGAGAAACAACTACATACTCCTCATCCTATTACTTCTCATCCTATTTCTAACTATATTTTGTTTGACTGCTTATCTCCATTATATGTTGCCTTTCTTCCTTCTTATCCTCCATCCAAAAACCTCATTTTGAATCTATTGCCCTTAATCACTCAGGTTGGCGAGAGGATGAGATGGCAACCCTTGTAGAAAATCATACACAAAGTCATGTTCTTGCTCCTAAATATAAAGTTGTGCGCTGCAACGTGGTCTTTATTGGTGAAGTTGGACCCAATGAGGCAATTGATCACATGAAGGTCGGCCTTGTCATTAAGGACTAGGCTCAAATCTACGGAGAGGACTATTTGGAGATCTTCTTGCATGTTGCCAAGATGATACCAATCAGAACTTTCATCTCCTTAATTGCTCGTTTCTCTTGGCCCTTATATCATTTAGACATCAAACGTGCAATCTCCTAAGTTCATTGCTCAGGCGGAGTCTCACATGGTTTTTCGCCTCCATTAATCCATTTACGGTCTCAAGCAGTACTCCCGCGCATGGTTTGTGAAATTCAACCAATTTCTTCAAGAGTTTGGTCTACAATTGTCTAGTCTTGATCACAATGTCTTTTGTCAGTGAGTGTCCTTTAAGTAAATCTTTATTATCGTCTATAAGGATGACATTGTTATTTGAACATGTCTAGAATGGCATTACATAGAAGTGGTTTCTTCTGAGCAAATTTCAAACCCAGGATTTAGGTCACCTAAATACTTTTAGGTATTGAAGTGGATAGATTTAAGGATGGAATTATCGTGTCACAGGACAAATACATTCTTGATCTTCCTGAAGAAGCCATGGAACTCATAGACTCACCAATGGATAAGGAACGAGGTATCCAATACCGATGTCGTTTCGACAGCCTGGAAATAGGTATTTACCGGTATACAGACGAAAATATCGACAGATGCAATCTTGGTTGTTTCGACGCCAAAATGAACGAATTAAATCATGAAATTTTACAGGTGTAATCTCTACACCGCATCGTTTTATGCAATTAATTTTATAATGGGTATTTGGGGGTGGGTGTCCATCATGTGGGAGGTAGGGAACATGTCTATTTTTCTGGGGATTTCGATGACAAAATGTAGGAATTAAGATTTGGAATTTTACTAGCACAATCCATAAACATAAATACACAGACTTATCAATAATATTCAATTTAGAACACAGTAATAGCATAGTAACTTACTAACTCATCAGTTGTATGTCGAGTTACGTATTGATTCTCCATATATTATTGAGTGGATATGGTTGACATATTGCTCCTATGACATATACATTATGTAAGGTTGGTTGTATGAAGGTCCATGTTGCTCATTCATGTGCAATATTGTATGTATATAATACTCATTTGTATTATATATACATTACTCTTTAGTAAAACATCTTCTATCAAACATAAATAAGTAACTAATTATATCAATACTAATTGTAATATGCTTAGATAAATTGCATGATAATAGTATTTAATAGTGTTATAATTAGGTAGATCTAGTGATAATATTGTAGATCTAGATAATATACTTATAGATGTATGTATAGTGCAATCTGGTATACAGGCATTGATAAACATAGAAATGGCGTGGGTATTATTGTTGATATGATGTTGAAGGATGATGTTGTCAAGATCACTAGGATGGGTGATAGAATCATAGCTATCAAAGTCGTTCTTGGGGTAAAGATTTTTAACATTATTAGCGCTTATGCCCCCCAAGTTGGCCTTAACGAGGAGGCTAAGAAGGATTTTTGGGATAACATAGATGGAAACCGATAGAGGAGAAGATCATTATTAAGAGTGATTTAAATGGCCATGTGGGGAGTAGCAATGATGGATATGAAAGAGTTCATGGTGGTTTTGGATATGGCAGCAGAAACAGAGGAGAGAGGATATTAGATTTTACAGTTGCATATGATATGATTTTGGCAAACACCCATTTCAAGAAAAGAGAATCTCATAAGATTACTTTCAAGAGTGGGCGCAATTGTAGCCAAATTGATTACCTCCTTACAAGGTCGAAGGATCGTAAAGTATGCAAGGACTGTAAAGTTATTCCTGGCGAAGAACTCACGACCCAACATAGGTTGGTGGTTTTGGATATTAACATGAAGATCAATAAAGGCAAGCATAACAGAAATCAAGATAGCAGGATCAAGTGGTGGAATCTTAAAGGAGAAAAGAAATTGACCTTTCATGATAAACTCATCAAAAATTACCGGAGAGGTTTTGGGAGAGTCCAAAGGTTGTACCCCTCCGCAAAAAGAAACTTGGTGGTGGACTGATGAAGTAAAAAAGGCTATTAAACTGAAAAGGGAGATCTATAGGAGCTTGCCCAAATCTTGAGATGATGCAACGTTCCAGAGATACAAGCAAGCAAAGAAAGAAGTGAAAAAGGTTGTTCAGGAGGCAAGGTCTAGATACTTTGATGATATTTATAAGAAGATGGACACTAGAGAAGGGGAAAAAAGATATATATAAAATGGCTCGTATAAAAGAAAGGAAAGGAAGAGACTAGAGTCAAGTAAAATGCATCAAGAATGAAGATGGTAGAGTGTTGGTAAAGGACGATGATATCAAGAACCAATGGAGAAATTACTTCCATAAGCTTTTTAATGGAGATACCGTAAATAATGTTAGAGACTCGTGTGACAGGGATACAAGAGATATCATTTACACACGAAGAGTTTCACATTTTGAGGACAAGAATGCCTTGAAAAAGATGAAAATGAGAAAGGCATGCGGACTGGACGGTATCCCCATTGATGTATGGAAGAGTATGGGGGATGAAGGAGTTATGTGGTTAACAAATTTATTTAACAAGATCATGAAGGCAAAGAAGATGTCGGATGAGTGGAGAAATAGTACTATAGTCCCCATCTACAAGAACAAAGGTGATGTTCAGAGCTGCACAAACTACAGAGGTATCAAGTTGATGAGTCACACAATGAAGCTTTGGGAGAGGATTATTGAGCAGAGGCTAAGATCTATAACGCAGATATCAAGCAACCAATTTGGTTCCATGCCTGGTAGATCAACAACAAATGCCATTTTTCTGATAGGGAAAGAAAAAGAGATCTTCACATGGTTTTTATCTATTTGGAAAAGGCTTATGATCGAGTACCCAGAGAAGTGTTGTGGATGGTTTTGAGGAAAAAGGGTGTGTCAATCCAATACATTGACTTGATTAAAGACATGTATGGTAGCTCTACTGCAAGTGTGAAGACTCCTGGAGGAGAGACACCAACATTTCCCATCACAGTTAGGGTACATCAAGGATCCACACTCAGCCCATATCTGTTCGTTCTTGTTATGGATGAGTTGACAAAGAATGTTCAAGATGATGTTCCTTAGTGTATGTTATTTGTTGATGATATTGTATTGATTGATGAAACTAAAGATGTTTTGAATGATAAAGTTGAACTTTGGAGAAAGGCACTGGAATCAAATGGATTGATGATTAGTAGGAGCAAAACTGAGTTTATGCATTGCAATTTCAGCCAATCTCACAGTGTGAATGGTGGAGCCAAGTTGGATGGAGTAGATATACCAAAATGTGATAAATTTTGTTACTTGGACTCTATCATTCAAACAGATGGGGATGTCCAAAATGACGTTTGTCATAGGATCACTGCAGGATGGTTGAAATGGAGGAGTGCAACTGGAGTTTTATGTGATCGGAAGATCCCTCTCAGACTAAAAAGCAAGTTTTATAAAACTGCTATACGGCCAGCCATGCTCTATGGGAGTGAATGTTGGGTGGTGAAGAAACAAGGACTCAACAAGATGAATGTGGCTGAAATGTGTATGTTGAGATGGATGTGTGGGAAGACAAGAAAAGATCGATTGAGAAATGACTATATCAGGAATAAAGTGGGGGTGGCGAGCATTGAGGATAAGTTGCGGGAGGACCGACTTAGATGGTATGGACATGTGTAACGCAGCCCGACTAATGCGCCTATACAAAGCAATTCTATTGAGGCAAGCACAATTAATAGAAGAGGAAGGCCTAAATTAACATGGGAAAAGCTTATAAAGAGAGATTTTATCTCTACATCTCAACCAGAATATGATCCATGATAGAGCTGAATGGAAAAGAATGATCCATGTAGCCGACCCCAACATAGTTGGGATTGAGGCTTAGTTGTTGTTGTTGATGATGACGATGTATGTATAGTTCGCATAAACATATAAAAATTGGAGTAATACTTGGCTTTGCGGTAAAAAAACCCTTTTTAGGCAAAAGTGGAAGAAAAAAGTAGGAAAAAGAGATGGAGAGGTTGCTAATGGTAGAAAATGAAAGAGATTAGTTAGAATTACCTTGATTTGGGTTGTATTAGCTCCAATCACCAAAAACCATCCAAATGCACCTTCTTTTCTCCACCTAAGAAGTAACAACAGTCATTCTCGCAAACAACGGTATACCCGTCGGTATATCGCCGGTTTCGGTCGGTACAATGAAGTTAGTAGTGCATTTTGCACCGAGACCATCAAAACATGTCGGTATTGGCGGTATACATGTCGGTATTATTTATATTTGTGATCCATTCGGTACACACGCATGTATTTGTGTCAATACTCGTCGGTATCGGTATTTCGGTCGGAATACCACCAATACCGATGATACCTCATTCCTTGCCAATGTACCTTAAGGTCAAGTTATAAAAAGATCATGGGGGATGTAAAACAACACGTGAAATGGAGAGCTTAGGGTTACACAATGTGTACCCTTGTATATATACTAAAAGAACATTTACAGTGAGGTCCATATAAAACAGTAAATTAGCAAAACACTCAATAAAGACATATATATTAACACTCCCCCTCAAGTTGGAGCATATATGTCAATCATGCCCAACTTGTCCACCAGAGAACAGAAGTGCTTCTTTTCCAGCAGTTTTGTGAATATGTCAGCAACCTGGTCTTCAGAACGGGTGAAAGGTGTGCAGATTTTTCCACATAGAATAGCTTCCCTGATGAAGTGGCAGTCAACCTCAATATGTTTTGTGCGCTCGTGATATACAGGATTATTGGCAATGAAAATAGCAACTTTGTTATCACAGTGCATCGGAATAGCAGAAGACGACTCAATACAGAAGTTTTGTAGAAGAGACTGCACCCACAGAAGTTCACAGGCAGTATGGGTCATGGCCCTATATTCAGCTTCATCACTAGATCTAGCAACAACGTTTTGTTTCTTGTTGTGCCAGGTGACAAGATTACCCCCTACATATGTGCAGTAGCCAGAAGTGGATTTCCTGTCGATCTTGCTCCCTGCATAATCAGAATCAGAATAGCCCTCTAGAGAACAGTGCCCATTTTTCCTGTAATGGAGGCCCTTGCCAGGTGACTTCTTTAGATATCGCAAAATGTTACATAGAGCATCCCAGTGACACTGTCTGGATTTATCCAAGTACCTGCTAAGAAGTCCCACAGCAGTAGATATGTCAGCTCTAGTTACCGTCAGATATATCATCTTACCAATCAATCTCCTGTGTTTCTTGTTATCAGCAAACAACGGAGAAGAATCATCATCCCAATTAACATTGGGATCTAGAGGCGTGTCAGCTGGCCGTGCACCAAGCATACCAGTTTCCTGTAACAGATCCAGTACATATTTCCTTTGAGATAGAACAAGAGCATTAGAGGCTCTAGACACTTCTATGCCCAAAAAATAGCGTAGTTTTCCCAGATCTTTAGTAGCAAAGTGCTTGCAGAGATGGGCTTTAGTGGCCTGAATAGCAACAGAATCACTGCCAGATAGAATGATATCATCAACATATACAATAAGTATCACAATGCCAGAGGAAGTCTTTTTCGTAAAGACAGAATGATCAACCTGTGACCTCAGAAAACCAAAGGCAGTCAAAATTTTGTTCAACTTATCAAACCAAGCACGAGGACTCTGTTTGAGCCCATAGATAGATTTCCTCAGCCTGAAGACTTTATGTGACTCCCCCTGAGCAACAAACCCAGGAGGTTGCTCCATATAGACCTCCTCTTACAGATCACCATATAAGAAAGCATTTTTAACATCCAGTTGTACTAGAGGCCAGTCAAGATTAACAACAACAGATAAGAGAACTCTGACAGAATTAAGACGGGCAACAGGTGAAAAGGTTTCAAAGTAATCAATACCATAGGTTTGTGTATATCCTTTAGCAACAAGACGTGCCTTCAGACGTTCTACTGTACCATATGGTTGATATTTGACAGCATAAAGCCATCTACAGCCTACAAGCTTACACTGAGGAGGTGGATCCACCAACTCCCAAGTCTGTTTTTCAGAAAGAGCAAGCATTTCCTCCTTCATAGCAGTAGTCCAAGATGTACTTTGCAAGGCATCCTGTACAGTCTTTGGGATGGCAATAACAGATAATGCAGTGACAAAGTTGCTAACATGAACACTTAAATGATCAGTAGATACATAGTTAGCAATACTGTGGATAGTGCAGGAACGAGTGCCCTTCCTAAGAGCAATAGGTACATCAAGATCAGAGATTACCTCAGGTGATGCAGAACCTTCTGGAGGAGAAGATTGGCTTGGATGGAGGGGGGGGGTCTTGTGCAGGTTGAGATCTGTTCCTGCGCTGATAAACAATAAGAGGAGGTGTCGGTTGTACAGTAGTGGTGGCATCAGAAACACAGTCACTAGTAATAGGCAGCGGAGAAGCAATAAGCTCAGACTGAAGACTATCTGCTTGAGTAGAGTAGTATGGTGTACCCTCAAAAAAGACAACATCGCTACTTGTGAACCATCTCTTGGTAGTTGGGCTATAGCATCTGTATCCTTTCTGTGTACGAGAATACCCCAAAAAAATACATTTTTCAGCACGTAGAGATAGTTTATCATGCGTTGGGCCAAGCAACTTTACAAAGCATGTAGAGCCAAATATGCGAGGAGGTATAGTAAATAAAGGTTTATCAAGATTCAGAATTGGCACAGATATTTTATTTCCAATTACCGAAGAAGGCATCCGGTTTATTAGAAAACAAACAGTTAAGATGGCTTCTGGCCAGAATCCCCGAGGTACATTAGCATGCAACATAATAGTTCTAACAACCTCTATTAAGTGTCTATTCTTTCTTTCAGCAATGCCATTCTGCTGAGGTGTGTATGCACAAGAAGTCTGGTGTATAGTGCCAACGGATTTACAAAACAACTCAACATCTTTTTGAACAAATTCAAGTGCATTATCCGTTCTAAAAATTTTAACAGGCATAGAGTATTGTGTTTTCATCTCAGCAAAAAAGAATTTGATTGTGGACAGAACTTCGGATCGATTTTTCAGAAGAAATAACCACGTGGCCCGAGAAAAATCATCAATGAACAGAATAAAATATTTGTTGCCAGATAGACTAGGGACATGACATGGACCCCATACATCAGCAAGAACAAGATCAAAAACATTTTTACTATTAATATGAGAACATATAGGATGAACAGCCCTAGTCTGTTTGCCCAATTGGCACGATTCACATTGAAACACATTTGTTCCTACATCAGATACAATATGACGCAATTTCTCAGATGATGGGTGCCCAAGTCTGTAGTGCCACTGTAAAGCTGATACTGAAGAAGATACTGCAGAAGCCAGAGCCACATTGTTCACTCTTTTCAGATTGTCCGGGTAATACAAGCCATCAGATCCATCATGCCCCCCACCAATCTTCATCCTCGTGCGAAGGTCCTAAAAAACACATGAACCAGGCACTAAAGTCAGGCTACAGTTCAGGCTACGCAAAGTCTTGCTAACAGATAATAAATTCAGCGGAAAACGAGACACATATAGAGCAGATTTCAGCACAATATCATACACAATGTCTCCAATCCCCGAAACGGCAGACTTGGAGCCATCAGCAAGCATAACAGACGAATTAGTAGTCGGTCTAGATAAACTTCTGAACAACGACCGATTCCCAGAAATATGAGAAGACGCGCCCGAATCTATGACTCATTTCGTATTACCAGTAGTAGAGGATGGTGCAGTAAGGAAGGCAGTGTCACAACCAAAGTATGTCGCAACATGTGCTCCAGTGGTGGTGGTAGTAGATGACGAGCCAGTACGCTCCAGCAACAGGCGCTCAACCTCAGCACGAATGAAGTCAGCAGTAGAAGTACCCGGGACATCAGGCTGAGTAGACACCTCAGAAGATGTAGTAGCCTCAATGGCCGCATTGGCCCAAGCTGGTTTGCCGTATTTCTCCCAGCACTTTAATTCAACATGGTTAGACCAGCCACAGAAGTTGCAGAAGCGTTGACCAGTCTGAGGACGAGCAGCAGCAGTAGCAGGTCCAGAAGATGCTCCACGACCTGAAGAGTTCCTCCCCCTGCCAGCACCAAGAGGAGGACGAGCGTCATGCGAGCGACCGCGTCCACGGCCACGGCCACGACCAGACATCGCAGTAAAAGCATTAATATCACCCGTATCAGCACGAGTCTCAGATGACGATGCAGGCAAGCGTTGCAGTCTCTGAAAAGTAGTAGTATCACTCGTATCAGTAGGAGTCTCAGATGACAATGCAGGCAAGTGTTGTAGTCTCTGAAAGGCAGTCTGTAGAGTAGGCAGCGGATCACTAGCGAGAATCTGATCCACCACCCCGGCATAGGGTAGGCCACAGAGGAACTGGACTACTTGCAACTCTTGTCGTTGTCGTTGCATAGTAGCCAAATCAGTAGACAAGGGATGGTAGGCTTCCAATTCCCCCCACAGTCCCTTGAAAGCAGAGAAGTAATCCGTCAAATCGGATCCAGAGAACTAGAGGCGGCTGAGCTACTTGTTGATATTAAACACCTTCTTGGGATTCTGACTGTGAATAAGTGTTGCAAGCTGATCCTACATCTGCTTCGTCGTCTGCAGGTATAAGAGTGTGACACTAATCTTGGTCTCACTACTATTCAGAATCCATGTCATGACTGTGTAGTCCTCTTTCAACCAGTCATCATAAGCTTTCACATCTTTTGAGTCGACTATTGCAGGAGGCACCGGTAGTGGATCTCGCGTCAGGTGCGAGATTTTTCCTTGTAATTTGGCATATATTTGCATAGAGCACACCCAGTGTTGGTAGTTTCTCCCATCCAGCTTCACAGTTGTCACTTGACGGCGCAGATCTTCATGGGTAGACGCTATGAGGTAGAGGCAGACGAACTGGCAGAGTGACAGGCAGGCAGTAGCAGGCAGTATAAGGTTGCCTACGTCTTCAGGTAGGCAGCAGCAGACACAGAGCTACGGATCGGAAAGACCTCTTCACATACGGGCTACACCGGAGCGTAGCAAGGAACCCGGTGACTCAACCGGTCACACGGGCAGGCATGCAAAAAAACAGATTCGATGGTGGCCTTCAGGCAGACGGAGCCCAGAACCAGGCGGGTGAAGCGACCCCGGCGGCTCAGCAGCCCGACGACGTGCAGCCCCGGCGCTGCAGCTGCCGGCGAGCGGCGCCTGGACGGGGAAGGAGAGAAGGGGGGGAGAAGAGAGAGAGAGAGAGGGTTGGGTGGGAGGGGACGGCGGCGCCGGGTGAGGGAGGACTTAGATCAGTCCTGCTCTGATACCATGTAAAACAACACATGAAATGGAGAGCTTAGGGTTACACAATGTGTGTACCCTTGTATATATACTAAAAGAACATTTACAGTGAGGTCCATATATAACAGTAAATTAAAAAAACACTCAATAAAGGCATATATATTAACAAGGGAGCCACTTGACGGCCCATTGGGATAAAGGAAGCATGTTGGGAAGCCAAACTATCTCAATTACTCATCTTTAAATTTTTTTATACCAGTATGCCTAACCAAATCATAAATAAACCATGCACGAGTCATTGAAAGTTGCTCGAGTTCTAGGATATCTTAAAACAACTCTAGGCAAAGGAATCCAATATTAATGTCATGGGCACTTAAGGATGCATGAATTTCAAATGTAGATAGGGTGAGTTCAGTTTTTATCATCCTTTTATGGATGGCTATTGTATCTTCTTAAGGGTTATGAACAAGTGTATCCACTGTATATCGATATGTACACCCCTCTCCTATATATAGGAGAGGAGGCAATTACAAGGAAGGACAAGGAAGTGGACTGAACCCTAATGGGCCATGGGCTAACAGGATCATGTACATAATAGATTGATTAACCTATTAACTAAATAGGCTGATACATTCTAACACTCCCCCTCAAGCTAGAGCATGGGTGAACACATGTCCAACATTGGAGTTACATGACTCGATTAAACGATAAATGATAAATGAAAGATACATATGTCACTCCCCATAAAAAAAATTGCTACCCCCCCATAAATAATACTATGAGAAATAATAATGAATGTATTGAATAGATTCAACTAATAAAAGATGTACAACATTGTCCTATATATAGGAGCAAGGGAGAAACCTTGAGATCTGGGACACAAGTAATCTAAACAGGCCGAGACACTAAAGGCCCACTAGCTAATTAACCTATTAATTAAATAGGCTAATATGTACTCTCTAACACTCCCCCTCAAGATGGAGCATGGGTGAAACACATGTCCAAGCTTGGAGTAACAAGACTCGATAAAATGATAAAAGAAATGATAAATGAAATACAAAAATGATAAATATCACTTCCCATACAAAATTTTTTACTCCCCTTAAACAATACTCCCCCTAAATTATATGATGACAACGCCTCTTTTCAGTTGTGTTCTGCAGGTTAGAGATCCTCGAGCTTTGAAGAAGGTCTTTTAGAGTGCATCTGGAAGGAAGAACATCTAAGCATGGAACATGAATGCTACAGTAGAAATTCACCACTTTGGAGCATACGATCATCAATACCATGACTACGCCATCTTCACTGGAATATGTACTTAACTCGGCACGAACGTGGATCTCCAATGACGATGTAGCAGTAGTGGAATCTTCAAAGCGTCTGACAAACGTGCATAACGTGGCACTAACACGAACGGGACGAGGCGTTGATGATACGATGATGGTACCATAACTTTGGTGCATGAACCTTGGGGCTTGACGGGTAAGGAGATATCCATCAAGGAAAGTCCCATGTAGATCAGCTGAAGGTGATGCCAAAACAACGGATGCGGCTCGGAGAAGACGTTATGAAGCAACTCGGTGAAAATATAACTGGATGAACTATCAACCTTGCAGATATAGACTTGGCAGGCTTGAAATTGCTGAGCTTCTGAGAAAGTCTGAAGAAGTACCTATTTGTCTCTCAAAAAAGCAGCAAGAGTGATCAATTGAACCACCATTAACACCAAAGGAAGAGGAAACAAGAGGGCTGAAATATGCTTAGCAAACTTTTGTCCTGACGTACATAATGCGGTACAAACACGAGAAGCTCGGTGTCAATGTTGCAATGAAGATCCTTCACTGCTGTCTGGAAGTGGAGAACAAATGTGCTAAACAATAATAAGCTCCATAAAGAATAACCTGGAATATATATATCATCACTCTCATCTCTCTCATTCTCTCACTCACACTCTCCCTCACACTCTCCCTCATACTCTTCTCATGCTCTCTCTCTTCTCATACTCTTACTCTCCTCTCTATCCGCCTTGCACACCAAATACAACGAGAGTGCGTATGTGGTGTGGAGAAATGGATATAGCCCCCCCCCCCGGCACGTGGAAAAGGGGATACACACATGATGGGTGGAAGGGTGGGAAAGGAATTGGTGGAATTGAGAGGAATCTGTAAAACTGAGATGTATAGGAAAAATCAATAACTGGAGAGAAGATGCTAAATGGGTCAATGTAAGATCTGAAGTAGGAAAATTAAATGGATCTAATCCAGACCGGAAAAGACATTTGTCCGACCCTTAGGTCCACAAATGTGGGGGTGCGGGGTCGGCGGAGCCCCGCAAAAAATTTTGACCATGAAATTTTGGAGGACGATGGGAACTTGAGAGAAGATAGAACAATTGGGACTGATGGCATGGTTGAATATGGTGGAGTGGTGAAGAGCGGTAACTTGTATGATCAAGGCGGCAACAGTAGGACGCAGGGTGGAGCAGCAGCAGGATGGAGGCTGGATGATGGCAACGACGGTTGTTTGATGTTGTTGTTGAATTTCAGCGGCGACTAAGTGATGATCGGCTACGTAAGACTTGGTCATAGCGGAGGAGATGATACCGACTCCTACGCGGCTCCAAATATGTTGCAGGCCAGGAGGCTACAGGGGGAGCCAAGTGCGGAGCTTCTCCATAAGCGATGGTGAAGGCTGGATAGACAATGGCAGCAGCGGCGACGACGACTGATCTTTGGGGGGCTGTAGCGATGGTTGCTCCTGCTTCCGTGGTTGGCCGAAACATTGTTACTGGCCGTCGACGGCTTGTTGGTTGGATTCGGCGGCGACGTGATGCGAGGGACCGATTGTGATGGAAGTGGCTACTATTCACTGATCGACGATCGATGTTGCTGCTGAATATCGATGGCGGATGGAGATCTTTGTTGGGCAGTCGGGTGATATTGGGAATGATGGAAGCAAGCGACAGTGGCGCTGCTTGTTGCTGGCCGCGGTGGCTTCTATTGTTGGCCGACTGTTGTCCTGGCCGGTGGCGACAACGGCTGTTGCTTGGTCGGCAGTGACTTGATGATGGTTGTTGATCTTTGGGGGGCGGTAATGGTTGCTCCTACTTCTATGATCGGTTGAAACACTGTTACTGGCCGTCGACGGCTTGTTGGTTGGATTCAGCGGCGATGTGATGCGAGGGACTGACACCGATGGCAGTGACTACTATTTGCTGACTAGTAATCGATGTTGTTGCTGGATGTCGATGGCGGATGGAGATCTTTGTTGGGTGGTCGGGTGCTATTAGGAATGATGGAAGCAGGCGACAATTGCGTTGTTGTTGGCTGCGGTGGCTGCTACTGCTGGCCGACTATTGTCCTGGTCGGTGCCGACAGCGACCGTTGCTTTGTCAACGGAGACTAAGTGATGTTGATGTTGAATTTCAGTGGCGACTAAGTGATGATCGGCTACGTAAGACTTGGTCATAGCGGAGGAGATGATATCGACTCCTACGTGGCTCCAAATATGTTGCAGGCCAGGAGGCTACAGGGGGAGCCAAGTGCAGAGCTTCTCCATAAGCGATGGCGAAGGCTGGATAGACAATGGCAGCAGCGGCGACGGCGACGGCGACTGATCTTTAGGGGGTGGCGATGGTTGCTCCTGCTTCTGTGGTTGGCCGAAACATTGTTACTGGCCGTCAACGGCTTGTTAGCTGGATTCGGCGGCGACGTGATGCAAGGGACCGATGGTGATGGCAGTGGCTACTATTCGCTGATCGGCGATCGATGTTGCTAACGAATATCGATGGCGGATGGAGATCTTTGTTGGGCGGTCGGGTGATATTGGGAATGATGGAAGCAGGCGACAATGGCGCTGCTTGTTGCTGGCCGCAGTGGCTGCTACTGTTGGCCGACTGTTATCCTGGCCGGCGGCGACAGCGGCTGTTGCTTGGTCGGCAGTGACTTGATGATGGTTGTTGATCTTTGGGGGGGCGGTGATGGTTACTCATGCTTCTGTGGTCGGCTGAAACACTGTTACTGGCTGTCGGCAGCTTGTTGGTTGGATTCAGCGGCGATGTGATGCGAGGGACCGACAGCGATGGCAGTGACTACTATTTGCTGACCGTAGATCGATGTTGTTGCTGGATGTCGATGGCGGATGGAGATCTTTGTTGGGTGGTCGGGTGCTATTGGGAATGATGGAAGCAGGCGACAGTTGCGCTGCTTGTTGCTGGCCGCAGTGGCTGCTACTACTGGTCGACTGTTGTCCTGGCCGGTGGCGATAGCGGTTGTTGCTTAGTCAACAGTGGCTTGATGATGATGGTTGATTGCGTTGGGGCAGAGATTGTCGACGTACAGAAAGAAAAATTAGATCTTTAAGAAAGAAGAGGAGAAGCCATGGAGACCAGAATATGCCTGTCGGGTCGTCGGCCTAAACCATGGCTACGACGGTCGCCGCCTGCAAGCGGAGGCAGATCTGTTGCACTCTCTCGCGGAGAGGAGCGACGAAAAGGGCTTCTGTTTGCGGCGGCTAGGAGAGAAGAGGGAAGCGGTGGTGGCTAGGGTTCCCTAGGAGCAAACTTGCTCTGATATCATGTGAGAAATAATAATGAATGTATTGAATTGATTTGATTTGATTTGATTTGATTTGATTAATAAAAGACGTTAACCATGCCCTATATATAGGAGCAAGGGAGAAATCTTGAGACTTGAGACACAAGTAACCTAAATGAGTCGAGACACTAAAGGCCCACTAACTAATTAACCTATTAACTAAATAGGCTAATATGTACTCTCTAACAAATACTTCCTAACTAAAAACATGTTGCCTCTTTGAGATGTGTTCTGCAGGATGGAAAGGCTCAAGCTTTTGGAGAAGGTCTTCCTTTTGAAGTGCATCTGAAATGAAGAATATCTGAAGCAGACAATGATAAATACCACGACTATGCCATCTTCACTGGGGAGGAATGTGTGAGTGGAACAAGTGCACATCAGCACATTCCACGTACATAGTGTGGCACGAACACAAAGACAACAATCTCGATGTACCAGTAGTGGTGTCTTCAAATCCTCTGAGAAGTGTCTCCACAAACTTGCATAATGTGGCACGAACACGCTGAACGAGGTGTTGAAGTGTTGCCTCAACACGTAGAAGTAGCAGATGCAACTTGGAGAAGACGTGACTTTGTAGCTCAGTGAAGATAACTATAGATGAATCCTTGCGAGTATACAAAATGCACAGGCGAGAAGAGAATGAATTTTAAAGAAATCTAAAGAAGCGACTTCTGTCTCACCATTTAACACTAGAGGGAGCATAAGGCCGGAATTAGCCACAACAGCTCTTGCCATGTCTCATGAAAATGCAACATGGATGATCAACTAGAACGTCATCAACACCTAAGGAAACAAGAGGCCACAATTAGCTGCAACAACTCTTGTCCTACCGTACATAATGCGGTACGAATGTGAGAAGCTCAGTGTCCATGCTGCAATGGAGATCCTACAAAGCATGTTAAAAGTGGAGAGCATACGTGTTGAACAACACAAAGCTCCATGATAATAGCCTGGAATATCATCTCTCTCATCTCATGTCTCTCGCCTCATATGCTCTTTCTCATACTCTCCTTTCTCTCTCTCTCTCTCTCCTTTATTCCCGCCCCCCCCCCCCCCGCTCATCAAATACGACGAGAGTGAGTAGATGGTGTAGAAAGGGAAATATAACCCCTTGCACGTGGAAGACGCACACAAGATGGATGGGAGGGTGGGAAAGAGAAAAAGGCAAAATGAGATGTGTAATATGTAGAGAAGAACAAAATTAAAAATACTACCGCAATGAAAACTCGGTACAAAGAGGAGAAGCACTACGGAATGGAACTCGGTAGGAAAAGTGACACTACCGGAATGGATCTCGATAGGAAACTGATAACCGAAGTTGATATGCAAAACAACCCATTTATAAGATCCAGATAGAGAAAATAAATGGATCTTTTCTTGACCCGAAAAGACATTTGTCCTAGACCTTAGGCCGGCCAATGTAGCGGTACGGGGGTGGAGCCCCCACCAATTTTTTTTTGAGCTAGGTCAGAAAATAATAGGATCGGATTATTAACAAGTATTGGAGGAGAGATAGACCTTTGGAGGACGTCATAACTCGAATTGGAAGCAGTCTGACTACTTCTGACACGCCGTGTAACTTGTCAAGGGTGAGAGGTTGACTCCTGATGACACGCTGTGTTAAACTGCTAACACACCATGTTGCTCCTTCGCTCGAAAAATGTTAGACTCCTCGCAGTACCCCGTGTGGAAGTCCTACACGCCATGTCGGATGTCAGAGGTGTAAACCAGATCTCTAACGGCACGTCGTGTTGATTGGCCAACACGCCATATAACTATCGATCTGGACAAAGTCGAAGATGACAAATATGTGTCAACATGTCGTGTTGGTTGGCCAACACGCCGTGTGACTTGCGATCTGGACGAAACCTGCCCACCGAGTGGATTTTAGGCAACTACCAACACGTTGTGTGTGACGTCGCTAAAGCATGACCCTAGCGGGAATTGGCGTCGTCAAGGAGACAAAGAACCCTGGGAATTCACCATGGGCAACGGGAATCAGCATCATCTTTTTTTCTCCTGTAGATCATGATGTAATGGAAGGGTGTTGATCACTATCACTCCTTGTAGTGGTCGTTGTTGTTGCTCCTTGCAGGGGACAACGAGACTACTTCGAGTGATCGGTGTAGCTGCTTCAATGGTTGGTGCGGCGGATGAATGCAAACTCAGCAGGGCAAAAGGTGGTGAACATGTGGCGACCAGTAGAGACAAGCTTGAGCGGCAGGTAGGAGAACAACATGTGCTAGCGACTTCTATGTGCAGAGTTGTGTAACGAACTCGGGGAAAGTGACTTGACGATGACGTCCACGAGGGTGGCTGACTTGACTATTGATAGATCGACGGGAAGGAAAGCGACAACGTACGGATAGATCCATTGAGATAATCGAGAAGGATGGCGTCAGCTTATGGATGAAAGGAAGGATCTTTAAGGAGGAGAAGTGGTGGGAGCTTGGGAGGTGCCTACGGGCAGTCGGCCTAAGCCACGGAGATAGCGGCAGCCGCCCGCAGGCAGAGACGCCCCCTCTATTGCTCTCTCTAGGAGAGAGAGAGGCGGCGGTTAGGGCTGGAGGGAGTGTCGAGAAAAGATGGAAGCGGAATGGCGGCTAGGGTTCTCTCTATATTGCTCTGACACCATATGCACAAGTGTATTCGTTCTACATTGATATGTACACCCCTCTCCTATATATAGGAGAGGAGGCAATTACAAGGAAGCAGACTAAATCCTAATGGGTTGTGGACTAACATGCCCATGTACATAATAGACCGATTAACCTATTAACTAAATAGCCTAACACTTTCTAATAAGGGTGTTTAGTTTCTTGGAAAACCAAGAAACAAATTGTGCTTATTAGAACTAATGCAGAGTTTAAATATCGTGTCATTGCCCATGCTAATAGGGAACTCCATTAGATCAACAATTTTATGGATGAGTTTGGATATTGTTAGTTAGAAGCTATAGATTTGTAGTGTGATAATCAAGTTCTAGTCCATATTGATTCTAATCCAATTTTCTATGAAAAGATTTAGCATATAAAAGTATGATACCACTGTGTTGGTGAGAAAATATAAGATACATTAATCAAGATCACTCCACTCATGTTTGATCTGAGGATCAAGTAGTGACCTATTCACTAAGTTTCTTAATGGGTGTCGAGTCAAATTTATGTGCGAACTATGATATATATACACCATCTTGAGGGAAAGTGTTAGAATATTTATTGATTGTATCACCTTTTCTTGGATACTTGGATTGCTCCTATATATATGTGCCTTGTCTACAGTCATTATAAGTAATTACTCTCCCTAATCATGTTTTTACATTGTATAATAGATATTATACCGAAATAACGATACAATGGAAGTTTTCGTCTTTTGAACTCATAATAAAAAAGGAAAGAATGATGCATATCATTTCTAGTAGCCCGATAAAGTGATTCAGGATAATTTTTATGGGGTCCTTGTGGAATGTAATGAGAGCACAATTTTGACATTTACAAATGTGTTACATAGGCAAACCCATCCACCTACCTATAGGAGAGGGGGACACATTACATACTTAACTTTACCGAACCATAATAGGCCTATATACTCCATTCCTATATAACATTCGACACACAAACAACTAATTTAACTGCTAACACTCCCCGTAAAGCTAGAGTACGGGAGAATCAAGTCCACATCACACAATAAACATAAATGAAAATACCATGAATATGTCCTACAAACTCAAAAAAAGACTGTCGCATATGTGATTGTTAGATGCAAAAATACAGATACACTCAGGATGACATGTGCACACTAATGCAGCCCTATTTTAGGGCCTCATCTTGTGTCTTTTTGCATCTCAATCAAATCTAAATATGTTAGAATGCAAGTTAATTCCCTCAATATGTATAAAACTATCAAATGCACTTGCATATTACTGTCAAATGCACTTATGGACGTTCTTTGCATGTTTTTCAAGTACTTGGACCATCCCTTGGATGGATGAGAGAAGAGGAAGGTGTTTTGGGATTCCTCTGCCCGTGGAGGGGTCCAAAGAAGACCCCAAAGCTCCCTCAACCTACCCCTAGTGGTCAAGAGTCAACCTCAAGCAAAGAAGTCCATGGATCATGAAGTTTCAAGCTCAAAGTGCTACTGAGGACCCCAGCACGGTCTTGGTACCAAGGAACGGTCGTGTACGCCAATGCAAAAGTCACAGATTGATCCCCATTTTGACAAGCTATAGCAACTCCCCCATAATGGTCGTGCCAGCCAGCACGACCGTTCTGCCAAAGAACAGAATGAGCGTACTAAAGAGAACGACCTCCGCTCCACCTTGCCCACCACCCAGCACGGCCGTTCTACCTAGCCCCCACTACGGCCATGTTGCCCAGCACGGTCGTGCTACCAGCCTACATTTCATCACTTCCAATCAGACTTTTTTTCATTTCCCACCACGGCCGTTCTAACCATCACCCACTACGGTTGTTCTGCCCAAAACGGTCGTGTTGCCGCCCAAAACGGTCGTGCTGCCACCCAAAACTAGCTTTTTCTGCACTAAATTTCCAACAATACCCCCACTAAGCCTAGTGCTTCCATTACCACCTATATATACATGGGTGGCGGCCACAACACTAGGTTAGCATCCCTATTCACTCCTTAGCTATTCTAGAGCATTCATTACTCTCTTCCTTGTATTCAAGCCATTCACCTACCTCCCACCTTCCATTTCCACTCCATTTCCACCATAGAATCCTAGTTTTCTATCATAATGCCCTACATTTCCATGCTCTTTAGCCATCTTAGAGAGAGGATGTTCTACAGCAGCTAGGAGGTGAAGGAGAAGACGCTTCCACGAGCTCCATGGCCATCTATCTCTTTCTTCTTTCCTTTTTGCTCTTTTGCATGATCATGTCTAGCTAAGCCCCTTGTAGTGGGTTGTTTGGGTTAAAATATTACTTTGATACCATGTTGGGGGAAAATAACTTGTATTGAACATATTTCCATTCGATGATTATTGTCTCTTACTTCTATCTCATTTCCATTATCTTGCTTATGATTTGTGCTTTTAAACATGGATTGCGAGTTTTATGATGCTTTAAGACACCTAGCTTCTAGGGGAAAATGGATTGTATGTGACTATCTTAGGAATTGCTCTTAGGTCCAATTAGTGGATCCCTAGTTAGCATCCTTTGTTCCTACATACAACTCCCTTCTCCTACAAGTAGGTGTGAGATCTAAGTAGCTAGTATAAGAGTGATGAGTGCAATTGCCTAGAGTTTTCTAAAGGCTAGATGGTGGTTAACATGAGGTGAAACACCCTCATCTCTACCCCTATTCCTACCCTTGGCTCTCAATTGCCCTAATACCACTTACCCTAGAAACCTAGACTTGTCAAGTCCTATTAGAATTACATCTAGCCCTAGTTCTCCAACTAGTAGCAGATGGTAGATTCAAATAGCACTTGCTTTGTTGTTTGGTTTGGCAATCTAGATTGAAGATATAAGACTTGCATGTTATGTTAACCCCCCAACTAAATCATAGTTTCATTCCCAAACGGCCCACATATGCATATCCTTGCTTGAAACCCACCTTGCCCTCTTAGCTTGTTAATGCTAGTTTAGATAATTGCCTTTGTTGCTTTTTAGTTAATTGCTTAGTTTTTAATATCTAGAACTTGTTTGGGTAGTTATTGCTCTTTTGAGCTTGCTAGTGTTAATCTTGTTAGTTAGTGATAACCTAGGTTCTTACTTGCTCTTGTGCTTAACTTGCTTTTTAGTTGTTAATTTGAGTTGCTAGTTCAGTGTAGCTAGTTGTAGTTCTTTGCTCTTGCTTAGTTGTTTAGCATTGCCTCTTAGATTTAACTTGTTCAGGATAATTTAGGATTTTTAGTAATCTAGTTTTCTTCTTGCCCTTAATTGCTTGCAATCTTAGTGTAATAAACCAAAACCAACTTTTAAACCCTAAAACCTTACTCTCCACTTTAGGAACGTAGCTACCTTAACTCAGCTCTTGTGCTCCCTCTCTCCCTGAGGATCTACCCTTTTCTTGCCGCTTGCCTATACTACAGCACGACCCCGTGCACTTGCGGGTGAAGTGTGAATAGTCTAAGGTGGTGTGTTAGACTAGGCCCCTTATACAAATTTGAAAGATTTGTGTGTTGTTTTGCTCGTGGAGTTGTATCTATTCAAATTCCAATTGAGTAGTGTGTAACACCATTAGTAGAAACGCACCAAGCTTTCTGGCGCCGTTGTCGGGGAGTAGAGGCGCTCAGCCTAGCTAGTTAGTGTAGCTTAGTGTTTCCTACTGCCCTCACCATTGTTATTCTTTATTCTTTGTTTACTTTTGCATACTTGCCTTCTAACTTGGCTCTTGTTGTTTGTTTGTGTATTGTGCAGGTAAGAGTTGTGCATACTTTGTAGACACACTACTTCTACCGCCTTGGTGCCTTTCGACCCGAGATAGGCAGAAGAAGACGTCAACACCACTGCAAACAACACCGAGAAGCTGAAATTGATGACTCAGATGCTCAAATCCCTCTCGGGGGTGTTCCGCAACAACCCAACTGCCCTCTCCACGAGTACTTCACCCTGGAAAACTACTACTCCCCAATCGCCACACTTGTTGACCAAATGTCGGGTCAACAATTCTCCATTCCACCGATCCTTCTCGGACCCCTTCCCGCTTACTATGGGATGGAGAACGAGAATCCCTACCACCACATAAATGCTTTTCTTGAAACTTTGCTCCACATTCCGCACACCTGCCGCCACCGATGACTCAATCTGAATAACCCTCTTTCCCTTCTCCCTGTAAGAAGTGGTACATGTCCAAGCATGAGTTAGTAACCTAGAATGCAGTGAAGAATGAATTCCTTAAGAAAATCTACCCAATCGCCAAGTTGACTCAGATGTGGAGATGCATTACCTCATTCGCACAAAAAGAGAATGAACATTTCCACGAAGCTTGGGAACGATTTCAAAAGCTCCTTCGTGACTGCCCACATCGTGAAGTACCTCTATGGCAGCTTGTACAGATGTTCTACACCAGGTTGATTGAGCTCAGTCAGACTACTGTTGATTCCTCCTGTGGAGGTACATTCATGGCAAAACCACCAGAGGAATCTTGGCCCCTTTTTGAGCATCTAGATGAGAACTCTCGCCACCGAGCTTCAAGTAAAGGGAGAACTGTGACCGGAACTACATTCCTCCTCCCCCTCCTACAGCTCCAGTCAAAACAGAGGCCAACCCCTAAATGAAGAAGATGATGACTGATATGATGAGCATGATGAAGAACCAAGTTGTTGGGGGTTCTGCTAGCCAATCTACCATGGCAGTTGATGTTGTTGATGAAGAAGTGAATGCTTTGCACACCTTTGGCAACCGCAACAACCAAGGCCCGATGTCCAACTCTTATACTCCGGAGTGGGGAAATCATCCTAACTTCTCATGGAAACAACAGGGTGAAGAGGGACAAGGACAACCAAGACAACATCAAGGCCCTAAGTACAACTCAAAGTTTGAAGAGGAAGTGCTTGGGAGGCTAAGGAGCCTTGATGAAATGAAGAAAGATGTGTCCTCCCATGGGCAAACGATTAGCCGCCTCGAGAAAAGGCTTGATCAAATTTCTCTTTCACTTGCTCGTCGTGAAGAAGGAAGGTTCCCATCTCAACCTATGTCTAACCCAAACAATGATGGTGGTTTTATGAGAACCCCCCAAAGTGCATATGCTCCACCAAAGTACCAAGGACCACCCAACCCTTATGCTCCTCCACCTCCACAACCCCCATTCAACTACCAATACACTCCACCTCCATCTCACTCATACCAACAACCCCCTCCACAATATCACCCCCATCCACCACAACCATCACAACCACAATCTCAGCCACAATTCATTCTCCAAAACCCAAATTCCCCACACCCAAGACAACCACCACCTCAACAGCCATTACCACCACCACAAGCTTCTTCTTCTTCTACCACCCATGAGCATATGAAGACGGTGATAGTTCTAAGAAGTGGTAGGACCTTAGAGCAACCGCGGGACACTTCTATTGATAGAGCAGTCAGTGATGACAGAGTTGATATTGTGATTAGAGATGGTGATACTGAGATTGAGGTTGAGGATATTGTGACAGGCACCCGGGTTGATATTGTGATGCAGAGAGATGATATTGTGATTCATGTGATACCGATTGATGATTCTATTGATTTGAGCTGGTTGGGAGCACAACTCCCGCCCTTCCCAGATGCACTTGAGGAACCATCCATTGAAAAGAAGAAGAAAAAGCACATTGAGGACATCATGGAATCTTTTAAGCAGGTGAAGATCAATATCCCATTGCTAGATGCAATCAAGCAGATCTCGTCTTATGCCAAGTTCGTGAAAGATTTGTGCACATTCAAGAGGAAAACAACAGGAAAAACACCAACGGAAGTCAAGCTCACTGAGCAAGTGAGCTCAATTCTACAACACACCGTGCCAAGGAAAAGAAAAGATCCCGACGCTCCCATCATCTCTTGATACATTGGAGCACACTGCATAGACCAAGATCTCTTCTAGACTTGGGTTCTAGTGTGAATCTAATGTTGTATGATGTGTTTGCTGAACTGCAAATGGGACAACTGGGTCCAGCTCACTGCACTTTGCAATTGGCTGACTGGTCTGTGAAAATGCTTAAAGGGCATGTTGATGCGTTAGTGAGACTTGATGATGAAACCTTCGCATTCTTCCTTGTTGACTTCATTGTGTTGGATATGGAAAAAGGCTCAAGAAAGGTGCCTATTATCTTGGGGAGACCCTTCTTGGCTACAGCTGATGTCGTGATTCATGTGAGGACCAGTACCACGTATGTGACCTTCGTGCACATGAAGAACCGGTTGAACATTTTCAAGTTTCTGCTAAGACCGAGGTGATAGGTGCTACAGATGAAGATTGTTATCTCATTGAGTGTCTTGACGAGATTGTAGATAAATGCCTACCTGCATGGATTCAAACTGCCACTCAAGGTAGAGGCATAGAATTAAATGTCCGATTTCGATGTCGTGTCCAATGGCCCAGAAACAGAAATTTTTCGAAATTTCGCACTAAATTTTGATATTTACGGCCCTAACGATTTCGACGACCAAATAAGCGAATTAAATCATGAAAATTTACCAGGATGATCTAAACGCCAAGATCTACTCAAATATGCAATAATATTTCATATTGGATATGTGGGGGGGGGGTCTCCCACATTTGTAAGTGAAGGAAGCTGAACAATTTCGACAGAATTTCGATGACAATTTCGATGGCAAAATGAAGGAATTAAGCTTTGAAATTCTGCAAGCACAAAGTCTAGACATAAACACACTAGATTATATAATAAATTTATATGTTTAGAGGTTAGGGTGGGATCCATGTCTTGATGAGTGAGTGCACAAATGAACAGAAATGTCAAGTCTGCTGGATAGTTAGAGACTAAGTCTATTACAAACTTACAAATTTCAAGTTTAAACAACTACTACTAGACTTTAAAACTTATAGTTCCTTACAACTTACAAGTTACAAGTACAACTTGCAAGTTTACAAATTACAACTTATAATATATAATTATAAAATAAAACAAATTAACAACTAACAAACTTACACATTATGATGTTCCATAAGTCTTGCGTAGTAGTAAACTAGGAGTCCAACAATCCTAGTTGAAGCTTGAGTGTCGTGGTGGTTCTTGTCCTTGTGGTGGTTGACCATACATATCCTCATTGTCAAGTCCGTTAAATTGTAAATGAGTGGGATCCATGTCTTAATGAGTGAGTGCACAAATGAACAGAATTGACAAGTCCGTTAGACTGTAAACAGCTTACAAACCCACAATTTACCACTTAGACCTTAAAACTTACAGTTGCAAGTTACAAACTTACATATTACAACTTATATAAGTCTAGTGTTAAAATTTAGTTAGGTTACATGGGTCATGTATACATAGATCAAAGAAAATGCATTATTTTTAAGTCATTTTATGTATAAATGTGTAATAATAACAAATTTAATGTAGAATTGCAGACTTAATACTATTATTTCATAGATCCACAAGTGTGTTTGTAGTTCATGTGATTTTCCAAAGAGAATCGCCAAAATACCTAACATATAGTAGCAGCACTTAGAAGAGTGTAAACATAGAAAGAGGTATACATGGGCTAGGGATAGGGGAAACGTACCTTAGAATCAAAGAAAATAGCCTCTATAAGCAAAAGATACAAAGAGAATTGCCAAAATACCTAACATTTAGTGGCAGCAGTCCTAGGAACAAATATCTCGAAATTTCTATCGAAATTTTGTGCCATTTCGCAAAATTATGGCCCAAACTGGGTGAAATTTGCATTGTTTTGCGAAATTTCGCACCTAAGTGCGAAATTTTTGCGAAATAACGCCCCATTCTCTGCGTACATGCGTTTCGATGTCCGATTGGAAAAAAAACAAACTTTCGATCGAAATTTTGTTCCATGGGTAGAGGTCTAGAGCCTATTGTGGAATTCCCCGATGATGAGATGTTGAGGATGAGGAAGAAGAGCTAGCCATAGTGCCTGCAAGTGAGGACCTCCCATCCATTTTTGAACCGTTGAAGAACTCCCTTGAAGAACCTCCAGTCCTTAAGCTCAAGTCTCTTCCTGAAGGGTTGAAGTATGCTTTCCTAGGCTCAAATGACACCCTCCCGTTGATCATTTCCTCTATCCTTTCTCCAGAATAAGATGTATTGATGGCGGTTTTGATGAAAAACATTCAAACCATTGGATGGTTCATTGCTGATTTGAGGGGCATTGACCCTTCCATTTGTGTTCATAGGATTTACCTTGAAGATGATGTCAGGCCAACAAGGCAAATGCAAAGAAGGTTGAATCCAAAGCTGAAAGAGGTCGTGTCACAAAATGTAGTGAAATTGCTAGATGTTGGGATTATCTATCCCATTTCAGATAGCCCTTGGGTGAGCCCATCCAGGTTGTACCCAAGAAGGGTGGGATCACAGTAGCAGAGAATGAGGATCCAGAGTTGATGCCAATGAGAGAGCAGTCAAAGTGGATGATGTGTGTGGACTATAGAAAGCTGAATGAGAAGACCGAGAAGGACCACTTTCCCCTCATGTTCATTGATCAGGTCTTAGAAAGACTTGCAGGGCAGAGCTTCTACTGTTTTCTTGATGGCTACTCAGGTTACTTCCAAGTAGCAGTTCATCCTGTGGATCAAGAGAAGACAACATTCACTTGTCCAAGTGGACTTTTTCTTATAGAAGAATGCCATTTGGGTTGTGCAATGCTCTTTATACATTTCAAAGATGTGTGACATCCATCTTTGTTGACATGCTTGATTCGTCTCTAGAGGTCTTAACGGATGATTTTTCAATGTTTGACAAGACTTTTGATGACTGTTTGCTCCATCTAGCAGCCGTGCTTGAAAGATGCGTCAAGGTTCGTTTGGTGTTATCATGGGAAAAGAGTCATTTCATGGTTCCCGAAGGCATTCTTCTAGGTCACTGAGTTTCTAAGGCCGGCATTGAGGTTGATAAGGCCAAAGTGGGTCAAATTTCTACTCTCACTATTCCTTCTACCGTATAACATGTTCAATCTTTTTTGGGGCATTTAGGTTTCTACCGCCGTTTCATCAAAGACTTTAGTAAAATTTCGAGGCCGCTTTTCCATTTGCTTGAAAAGGATGTGAAATTCAACTTTGATGACGTGTGTTGAAGCCTTCAACCACTTAAAGCATAAGCTCGTCTCCGCTCCTATTATGGAGCCCATGGATTTCTCCTTACTATTCGAAATCATGACCAATGCATCGGATATGGCAGTGGGGGCTATGTTGGGCCAAAGGATAAGCCGGGTTCCGCAAGCCATATATTATGCAAGCAAAATCCTTGATGAAGCCCAAATGAACTACACCACAGAAAAAGAGTTGCTTGTCGTGATCTTTGCTCTGGACAAATTTCGTTCTGATCTTTTGCAAAATAAGGTGGTGGTATACACTGATCATGCAGCCTTGAAATATCTTATGGAAAAAAAAGACTCTAAGCCAAGGTTAATCCACTGGATTCTGTTGATTCAAGAATTTGATTTGAAGATTGTTGACAAGGGAGTTGAAAATTCTACAGTCGATCATCTCTCCCGCATTGAGGCACCTTATGATGAGATGAATCGAATCAAGGAAACAATGCCACATGAGCAGCTTTTCTTACTTTCATCCACCCAAAGACCATGGTACAAACACATAGCTAGCTTCTTAGCTAGTGGGAGGATACCAAGTTCTTGGACAAGGGAAGAAAGCAAGAGGTTGTTTGCTATGGTGAAAAACTACGCTTGGGATGACCTGCATCTATTCAAATATTATCCTGACCAACTCATTAGAACTTGTATCCCGAAAGTTGAGCAGCAAAAGATCCTATCCATGTGCCACTCCGGCGGGTGTGGAGGTTGTAAACGTATGTTACAAGGCTACTTGCAATGCAGCTTGTGTGAGGGTTCAAGACCACTCACCCTTTACTAATAGAACTAGAGAAATTACATAGAGATCAAGCAATATATAGAAATTACAAATAACATAATATAAAGAGATATATTAACACTCCCCCTCAAGTTGGAGCATACACATCGTGTATGCCCAGCTTGTTGCAAAAGCTCTGAAATGTTGTTGGACTTGATGGCTTTGTGAGGACATTTGCAAGTTGATCTTCAGATTTGACATGCAGAGTCACCACCTTGCCATTCTTGATCTGATCTCTGACGAAGTGGCAGTCAACCTCTATATGTTTAGTGCGCTCATGGAAGACTGGATTCTTGGCAATGTAGATAGCAGCCTGATTGTCACATCTGAGCTCTATGGGAGATGAAACAAAAATCTTTAACTCAGAAAGTACAGTTTGAACCCACTGCAACTCGCAACAGGCATGAGCCATTGCTCGATACTCGGCTTCCATGCTTGATCTACCCACAACATTCTGCTTTTTACTTTTCCAGGTGATAAGGTGATTTACCAGAAACGTACAATACCCAGAAGTAGACCTCATGTCATTCAGATTACCAGCCCAGTCTGCATCTGCATAACCAGTAAGAACAAGAGTAGACACAGGAGTCTTAGGTCTATAGTAGGTGATCCCCTTACCGGGTGCACCCTTCAGATATCTCAGAATACGGCAGACTGCCATCCAGTGTGATTGTTGTGGTGAGCTCATATGCTGACTCACCACATCTACAGCAAAAGAAATATCAGGGCGAGTAATTGTCAGGCATATCAGCTTCCCAACAATTTTCCCGTAGTAACCTAGATCTAGATAATCAGTATCATTAGTCATCTCCTTCACATGATAGTCTATAGGAGTAGACACCGTCTTGGATTCACTCATGCCAGCTTCCTACAGTAAATCCAGCACATATTTCCTCTGAGACAAATTAGTACCTGCATGAGATCTAAGTACTTCAATGCCCAGAAAATATCTCAATTTGCCCAGATCATTTGTATGAAAGTGTCCCTGTAATCCTTCCTTCACACGTGATATGCATGTAGAATCGTTACAGTAACAAGGTTTTAAAATGCGCGAAGCGGGAAGCGTGCAGACGGGACCTTGTAGCGGATTAATCGCCAGGCGGACGATTAAGCGGGCACTTTTTAGAAAAGTGGATTTCCAATTCCTATAAACTTTTATGCAAAATTACATACATATGTATATAAATACTTATATTTTTGAATTTTTTGTACATATCTAAACATTGTACAAGACAATACAAAACACCCAAATAGTTTATAACACAACTATACAAAAATGATTATATCTATATAATACAGTACACAACACATAAAATAATAAGTGCATATACAAGATGCGACAACAATTTTGTATCACATGTTTACATAGCCAAACAGTAAACAATAAACAATAAACCTCTCATAGCTAGCTTACAAACGTATTGTTACATTTACACATCATCAAATATTCATACATTACAGCGGTACTTTTGATCAAAGTATGCATTCTAAATTAGATAATAGTTACCTATAATATACTTGGATACATCACAAAGGTACCATATCATTACAGCTTACATACAAAGTATGCATTCTAAATTAGAACTAGGTATACCATAGAACATTTCATGTATGAAAATATGTTCAATACAAATTATTTTCTCCAAACATGGTATCATAGAATGGAAATATGTTCAATACAAATTATGTTCTCCCAACATGGTATCAAAGTAACATTTTAACCCCACCACAAGGGGCTTAGCTAGACATGATCACGTAAAAGAGCAAAAAGGAAAGAAGAAAGAGATAGATGGCAATGTAGCTCGTGGAAGCTTCTTCTCCTTCACCTCCTAGCTGCAGTAGAACGTTCTCCCTCCTCCAAGATGGCTAAAGAGCATGGAAATGTAGGGAATTATGATAGAAAACCTAGAAAATTGGGGTTCTATGGTGGAAATGGAGTGGAAATGGAAGGTGGGAGGTAGGTGAATGGCTTGAATGCAAGGAAGAGAGTAATAAATGCTCTAGAGTAGCTAAGGAGTGGATAGGGATGCTAATCTAGTGTTGTGTCCGCCACCCATGTATATATAGGCGGTGGTGGAAGCACTAGGGTAAGTGGGGTATTGTTGGAAATTTAATGCATAAAAAACTAGGTTTTGGGTGGCAGCACGGCCTTTCTGGCAAGGTTTTCAGACCCAACCCAAAGGTCGACTCGACAAAGCTCCTAGGTCACGGGTCTCTGGTTCAACCGCCGGGTAGACCCGGTTGACCTGGTGACGTCAGCATGACACCATATACATAATATTATTATGTAAATACATGTATATGCATGTATGTTACAATAATATGTATGTCCATACATATATTACTATATAAGCGTGTACTATTGTATGAAACCATGAGATAATAAATTATGAAACACCAAACATACAAAACCAACTATCTATTTATAAAGAAGCAAACAAATGGTCTTGCAATACTTAAAACAAGTGGAAAAATACAAATAAGTGAAAATATCGATGTATGGAAAGTTGGGGTTGCATGAAAGGACATTGAAAATCAGTCAAATGGTCATTTAGGGAAGGAAAAATAAAACCAACAAAACCCAGTCGGGTCTCACCGGGTTGGCGGTTGAACCGGCTAGGTAACCGGGTCTTGGCCATGGGTTTTAGCCCCACCCGACCCGTAAAACTTGTCGGGTGGAGGTCTAACCAGTTCAACCGGCCGGGTCGGGTCGGGTTTCAAAACTATGCTTTCTGGGCAGAACGGCCGTGGTAGGTGATGGTTAGAACGACCGTGGCGGAAGAGAATGGTCGTGGTGGGAAATGAAAAAAAGTCAGATTGGAAGTGGTGAAATATAGGCTGGTAGCACGGCCATGTTGGGAAGCACAACTGTGGTGAGGGTTGGGTAGAACGGTCGTGCTGGGTGGTGGGCGAGGTGGAGCGGAGGTCATTCTCTATAGTACGCTCGTTCTGATCTTTGGCAAAATGTTCGTGTTGGCTGGCACGGCCCTTTTGGGGGAGTTGTTGTAGCTTGTCAAAATGGGGATCAATCTATGACTTTTGCATTGGCGAGCACGGTCGTTCCTTGACACCACGGTCGTGCTAGGGTCTTCAGTAGCACTTTGAGCTTGAAACTTCCTGATCCATGGACTTCTTTTTATGAGCTTGACTCTTGGTCACTAGGGGTAGGTTAAGGGAGCTTTGGGGTCTTCTTTGGACCCCTCCACGGGCAGAGGATTCCCAGAATACCTTCCTTCTCTCTCATCCATCCAAGGCATGGTCCAAGTACCTGAAAAACATGCAAAGAATGTCCATAAGTGCATTGGACAGTAATATGCATATTGAGGAAATTAACTTGCATTCTAACATATTTAGAGGTGATTGAGATGGAAAAAGACACAAGATGAGGCCTTAAAATAGGGTTGCATCACACACACCCTTGAATTTGATGTTCGTTGATATTAACATTTCTGACACCCCCTACAATAGATGATCACTAGACGATAGGGGGCAGATAGAAACAAACACCTCGAGTCTCAATCATGTTGGAGTGCACATTTGGAGTAGAAAATGGTGGTAAACATGTGCAAAAGTCATGTGTCATCAGTTCATTCATCATCATCAGTGAGCATTTCCCAGCAATAAGAATGACTACTACAATGACGTGCCATAATCGATACAAAGCACTACTACAAGAAGATTGTGTTACAACATGTAGTCAATGGGTTTGAGACATATATATTGTTACAAGAAAGAAGTATAGTGTCAGGTGGATGATTTGATCTTTTAAGAACGAAAAGTGTGTTGGACATGCACACAAAGATATATGCATACCTCATGATGCTCCAACATAATAGAACGTTCCATACACAACAATTTTTTTGACTTGATAACGACCTATCACATCTTCCTTTCTTCTTTTTCTCTTCTCAACTCTTTACTTGATATTCTGCTCTTTTCACTTCATCTCCTCCTTCCCTCTTCTCTCCTCTAAATCTCCCCCTAAAACCAACCGCAAACAGATTCAAGAGATCAGTGGTTAGGGTGGAGAATCAAGGTAACTATTTAAATAAGATTAAAAGAGACCAACATGCACGAAGGATCACTAATGGAAGAATAAAGAAAGAAACATGAAGTGAGAGAAAGGTGTAGCATTTAGAGATAATGATATTGAGGTAGAAACTTGATTCACGCCACCTGATGTAAGGAATAAAACAATGTTATTTCCCAATTTCATCACCTTGCTACTGAGGTTTGACCTCTTCCATTGAAGAATGGAATGGTGGATGACTAAAACTTGAGGATTGTGTGGGCCTTGTGCTACATCACGCGCTTCACAAAACTCATGATGGCGTCGTACATTGTCTTTTTGACACATTGCATAAGGTCCGCCTGTCATATTAGGGATTGATGTGTAGTTCACCACCAGACTTTCTCATACCTCCCCTGAAAAGGATGCATCCATAGTACAACCATTTGTTGAAACATAATATTCTAAACAACACTCTCATGCCCTAATTGGGAAGTCGTCGGCACAGTTTTGCCAAAATGTAGTCATTGTGTTCTTATAGAACTCATAGAGCTTGAAGGACGATTTTCAAAAGAGGTGTCTTGTATGCCCAGCTTCCTTGCTTGTTCAAATATTTCATCCACATCATTATTTCTTTTTGTGGGACCTTGAACGGGCATACTTCTCTTCTCACTACCAATGTAAAACTCTACGGACCGTTCAAATATTGGTTCAGCCCAAAGTCAGAAGGGCGGCAGTTTGGATTGGCAAGGGTGTAGATGCCTCCAAAAGGACGATTGCCACTGTTTGCAATCATTTCTTATGGATGTGTGTGGAACGGATGTAGTCTTCTTATTGTCAAGGCCAATGTTTTCGGCCAGTTCCACAATTTTAGCGACCAAATACTCCAGCGAGATAGACTGAGGCTCTGGCACCAAAAGTGTCAGGGCACATGCCAGCCTTGAGGATACTGGCAATACAATCAATAGGGAACAAGAGCCTTGTCTTGTTGCTCCTTGACATGGCCTTATTGGCAACACTAGAATCAAGAATCTACCCTTCACGCCGTTGTAGCACTAGATTGAGTTTGTAAAGAAGGAAAATTAGATGTAGACAGAAACAAGTGAAAGAGTTATGAAGCAAGGGAAAGGCAAAAGGGAATTCGGGAGGTTTTTAATAAAGATTTATAGCGCAACCGTCAGGTGTAGGGATTGGTTGGTAATGGAGAAGAAAATTTTGTGAAAGACAAGATTCATAGGATGGTTAACAGGTACTCGAAAGAGGAGAAGTGTGTAGTGTAAGAGAGACCTAGAAGGGCTTATCGACCGCACACCAGTGAACAAGCAGTCACCGCTCATTGACTTGACAATATCTTGTTGTTAGGGTTTCCACAGGAGATCCACTACTCTGATACCATGCAGAAGTGGAAGAGGAGGGCCACACCGAGTGAACGAGGAGGCAAGGGAGACAAACTTGTGTAGGGGTAACGCCAAGGAGCCTAGGGTTTAGGATGTGATCTCACTGCTCTAACATTAAGTGGAATGTAAATGGAGGGCAATTGAATAGCATGTCATTGCTTTCCAGTACACCCAATGATTGTGATGTAGAGATGTTTATAGGCAAACTACAACTATAGACACCTCCTACGCGTTGAATGTAAAAGGAAGAAAATTTTAATAGCCTATGTAAAAGGGGGGCACAATTTTGATGTAAACATGTGTTTATAGGCAATCTCCTCTTGTATTTGGAGAGGGGGCACATTACAGACTTGACCAAACTCTAATGAGCCTATAGTCTCCAGACCCATATAACATTACACACTAATAAGTTATATAACTCAAAACATATCCAAATACAACTTCTAGAGATTAGAATTGTAGAGATTGAATATCAAAATAGATTGTAAGTGCTTTCTTGGAAATTTGCTAGCTAGTATGTTCTTTCCTATTCAACCTCAAAGAACCCCATTGAGTTTCATTTACTGGTGGCTCTTGTCTCCAATCAAGGGGAACAAAGCTTAATTCCTCTCATTCTTTGACTAAGATCCACTAGATTTCTTCGAAAGTGTAAGCGAAGATCACTAGAATTACTTGAGAGACGACGTACAAATTGAACTTATAAAAGAGGGAGGAGACTCGACACATGAAAACTATGGGTAAGGAAGGTAAAGAAAGATTGTGGCAGATTATGTTAGTAAGGAATACTAGAGAGACAATAATATGTATATGCAGGCTAGAAGAATTGTATACCGAAGTGTTGTGAAATTGAAAAGTATTATATTGTTTGGATAACCAATACAAGCATAAACCCTCTCCTTATATAGGATAAGAGTCGCTAACTACAGAGTTCGTCGATATGGGATAAAAGACAAGATACTAATGAGCAAAAAATAAATAACATAAAATATAAATATGTTTAGACTCGCCCTCAAGTTGGAGCATGGATATCATGCATGCCCAACTTGTCTACCATGGTGATGAATCTTGTCTTTGGCAGTGGTTTTGTAAAGATGCCAGCTAGTTGATCTCCTCATGTATGGCGTAGATATGTGCTTGCATAGAATAGACTCTCTGACGAAGTGACACTTCACTTCAATGTGCTTGGTCCTCTCATGTAATGTGGGATTACTAGCAATGAAGATGGATGCCTTGTTATCACAATACATAGGCATGGGTTCAGAATCACAGACCCTAAACACCTTTAATAAGCTTTAGACACACATGAGCTCAGACGTGGCATGATCCATGGTTGGATACTCAGCTACAGCACTAAATCTAGCCACAATAGTTTGCTTCTTCTCCAAGTGACAAGGGTACCACCTACAAAGATGCAGTCACCTGAAGTAGATTTACAATCAATCTTGTTGTCGGCGTAGTCAGAGTTATAAAAACCAGTAATCTTATAGTGCCCATTTTTTGTATAAAAGATCCTTCTTAGGAGAGCTTTTTAAGTATTTGAGAATGTGGCACACAATGTCCCAATGGCATTGTCGAGGTTTCTTAAGATACATGTTGACAAGTCCAATAGCTAATGTAATATATGGTCAAGAAACAGTCAAGTAAATCATCTTTCCTCACTGTATTGAAAAATGCTCTGAGCGGCCCCTGAAGCGGCCGCTAAATCTGCCAGGACCTCCAGTCGCTTAATTTTGTTGTTGAGCGTCCGCTTAGCATTTTTACCAAAAACGACCGCTTTCTGGCCGCTTAGCCCTTTTTCCCCGCTTTCTGGCCGCTTTCTGGCCCTTTTTAAATAATGTTGTACAACTATAACCTGGAGTAAATTTAATGGTCCAAGTATTATTGGGTATAAAATATTAAACTTCTATACATTAAATATTCTATGATAAGTTGTTATTCTAATTGAATGCATATTTTATTTGTAAGTTGTGATAATAGGGTATTGTTGTAATGTATACAAGTAAATTACATGTAATTATTATCTACTTTAGAATGCAATCTTTATTTAAATGTACAACTCTAATGTATGACTAATGAATGATATGCACATATAACAATAAGTTAGTAAGGTATTTGTTAGAGAGTCTATATTAGCCTATTTAGTCAATAGGTTAATTAATTAGTGGGCTTTTGTATCTCAGCCTGTTTAGATTACTTACATCCTAAGTCTTAGGGCGTCTCCCCTCTCCTATATAAAGGAGAGGGCGTCCAGTCTTGTATGCATCCCATTGCATTCAATCTAGTCTTATTCTCAACATGGTATCGGAGCGTGTTCGCTCCTGAGGGAACCTTAGTCGCCTCTGCTTCCCTCCTCTCCTAGCCGCCGAGCAACAACAGCCCTAGACGTAGTCGCCGCCTCTCTCCGAGAGAGCGCAACCGGGGGAGAACCCGCCTGCGGGCGGCCACTGCCGCCATTGCCATGGCTTAGGCCGGCTACCCGCCAGGCAAATCCCAGCCTTCATGGCCTCTCCTCCTTAAATATCCAATTATCTTTCTGTACACCGACGATCTCCATCCCAGCGCTATCAACCGCCATCATCAAGCCGTCATCAATCACAGTAGCTTCCGCAACAAGCAGCGTCGCCGCCGCCCACAACCAGTGCAACAGCAATAGCAATCGTCGGTTGCCCAACAAATATCTCCATCTACCATCCAAATCCAGCAGCAACATCAGCCGCCGGTCAACAAACAGTAGCTACTACCATCGTTGTCGGTCCTCGCATCACGCCGCCACCGTTGTAACCAGCTAGCAAGTCGACGGCGGCCAGTACAGTGTTGCGGCCAATCACAGAAGTAGGAGCAACCATCACCGCCGTCGTGCCCCCCCAGGATCAGCCGCCATCGCCGCTGATGCCATCATCTATCCAGCCTTTGCCATCGCTTATGGAGAAGCTCTGCACTTGGCTTCCCCTGCAGCCTCATGGTCTGCAACATCTCCGGAACCGCGCAAGAGCAAGAGCCAGTATCATCTCCTTCGCTATGGCCAAGTCCTACAGTAGTCAGTCATTGCCTAGTCGTTGAAATTCTGCAACAACATCAAACAGACGTCGTCGCCATCATCCAGGCTCCATCATGCAGATGCTCCACCCTGTGTCCTACTATTACTGCCCCCAACTTCTCTATCTCTATTGATATTCGGATCCTTAATCGGTCCTATCTTTTGTTAATCGGATCCAATTTTTAGCCTAATCAGTTTTTCCGCGGGGGCTCCACCCCGCACCCCCTGATTTGTTGCCCTAACGGGCCAAACAAATCCCTTTTCATGTCGAGATTAGATCCATTTCATTTTCTACCCAGATCTTACATTGACCCATTTAGCATATTCTCTCCGGTTATCGGTTTCATTTTTCACATATTACACATCTCCATATCACAAAATCCTCTCAAATCCGTCAATTCCTTTCCCTCCCACCCACCCATATCATGTGTGTATCCCTTTCCACAGTGTGGGGGGTCATATATCCACTTCTTCACACCAAACACTCACTCTCGTAGTATTTGGTGTGCGGGGGGGTAGAGAAGAGAGGAAGAGATGAGAAGAGAGAGTGTGTGTGAGAGAATATGTATGAGAGAGAGAGTATAAGAAGAGATGATATATGTATTCCGGCTATATATGTTTCAGGCTATTATCTTCATGGAGCTTTGCATTGTTCAGCACATCCGTTCTCTACTTCCAGACAGCAATGAAGGATCCTCATTCAGCGTCAACACTGAGCTATCCACGTTCATACCGCGTTATGTACTTCAGGTGTTGATGGTGTACTTCAACTACATTCACATGAGACATATGGGTGCTTCATCAGATTTTCAGAAGCTCAACAAGCCTGCCAATCTACTTCTGCAAGGTTGATTCATCCAGTTTATCTTCACCAAGTTGCTTCATCACGTCTTCTCCGAGCCGCATCAGCTATTTCGACATCACTTGTTGTTGATCTACTTGGGATTTTCCTTGATGGATGATCTCCTTTCCCATCAAGCCCCCAAGGTTCATGCGTCAGAGTTTTATGGTACCTACATCGTATCATCAGCACATCGTCCTTTCGTGTTCGTGCCACATTATGCACATCTTCTCAGACAATTCAAAGATTCCACTACTGCTACATCGACATTGGGCATCCACGTTCGTGCCGTGTAAAGTACATAATCCAATGAAGATGACGTAGTGATGGTGTTGAGGATCGTCTGCTCCAAGTGGCAAATTATTGGTGTAGTATCAGGTTCCATTCTTCAGATGTTCTTCATTCCAGATGCACTCCAAAGACCTTCAAAGCTCGAGGATGTCCAGCCTGCAGAATACAATTTCAAAGAAGAGAGACATTGTCACCACATGGTTCAGGGGGAGTATTAATTAAGGGGTAGTATTAATTAAGGGGGAGTATAAATTTTTGTATGGGGAGTGACATTTATCTTTTATCTTTCATTTATCATTTCTTTTATCGTTTTATCGAGTCTTGTAACCTCCAAGTTTTGGACATGTGTTTCACCCACGCTCCAGCTTGAGGGGGAGTGTTAGAGAGTCTATATTAGCCTATTTAGTTAATAGGTTAATTAGTTAGTGGGCTTTTGTATCTCAGCCTGTTTAGATTACTTGCGTCCTAAGTCTTAGGGTGTCTCCCCTCTCCTATATAAAGGAGAGGGCGTCCAATCTTGTATTCATCTCATTGCATTCAATCTAATCTTATTCTCAACAGTATTCATGATAAGTTTATTGTTTAGCTATGTAAACATGTGATGCAAATTTTTTGTTGTATCATGTATGTATTTAGGTAATCTTTGTCATTTAATCCTTTTATCATAATCTTTCATGTTGAACCCCTCTTAGTAGATTGGTAGGTACTAGGATGTTAATATCTATCAAATATGAGAGTTTAAGACAAAAGTACAAAGATTTGAAGTTATACAAGAAATTGGTGTGATTCATTAGTTTTGGGGTTAGTTGTGCAAAATTGTCAAATTAAGGCGCATTTCCTTCTAGAATTTTCCTGTGGATAGGTTTGGTTAAGAGAGTTGCACAAAATTTAGTTAAGAAAAAATAAAGAAATGCATTAATATGAAGAAAATATACTTTCCCTCAAATGGTGTATTTCACGTATTAAAGTTTTCTAAAAGGCAAAATTGACTCCAAAATTGGATTTTTTGGGTCCTTATTACCTTACCCACCAAATTTCACTTTATTTGGATGGTAATTACTCGTCCAGTTTGAAAGAGAAAGAAAAGGAATTTGTATGTCACTTTATCCAAATTGGATTGGAATTTCATTTAAAGTCGCATTGTATCCCGGACTTAAGTGGATGCACGCCTTTTCTCAGCCATCAAATGCGGATCAGGCTACTGAGGTATCATATCCTACCTTGCGTTGTTTTTGGAAACAGCCGCACAAAACGCAGCGGAGTATTTTCGGGATTTCTCCTTCTCTGGTCCACAAAAGTTCGTGATTTTTCTTCCAATATGTTCCTCTTTGAAATCTGAATCTATTGATATATTGCTCGAACCATGTTTCCTTGTTTTGTAGATTCACCCAAATCTACTCCTAGAGCTTCTCAAAGCTCCTATGGGTTGAAGCCCTAGAACCCAACCCTATAAATACTTAACCCTACTAGGGTCTGCGCCGCGTCTTCTGGAGTTGTATGCTTGCTCCAATTTCTCCCATGGTCGCGTATTCGTCTGCCGCCAAGCTACCCTTCCTCTCCTACTTCCAGCGCATATTGCGGGGTTTTTTGTCGCCCTGGTTCAAATGACTCAGAGGGTAAGAATCCTTGAACCTTTCTCTTCTCTCGCGACATATCGTCTGGACGTAAGGGGGTGCTTACTGATTTCCCCCAATTTTGGTCGCCGCAACTGCTTCTCACTCGCGACCATCACTTGGCCGAGCGAGGGAGAAGGAGAAATGTGGGGTGTTTTCCCTCTTTTGCCCCCTACACCAACAACAATGGAGTTGTCTTCCTAGGGGTACTATGGTACTTTTGCCACTCTTTTTTTGTTTTTCCGCCTTGATGAATAAGCACCACGCTGACAAGGGCCCAGGCCACTTGGTCGGGCGTGGTTGGGTCAACTCGGCAGGCCTGATCGAACCTTATCCTCTGACATGGATTTTTGGTGATTTCTAATTAGCCAGGACTTTGAAAATTCAGAACTTTTTGCTGGATTCTTCAAAAATTACAAAAAATATGTTTTCAAATGGTGAGAATTTTCTCTATCTTTCGATATAGTTTTCATCGCCTGATTCTCAAGTTTTAAAGAATGACTTTTTAGGATTTTAAACATTCATAAATAATTAAAGATAGGTTTTAAAGGATAAATTTTGGGATCTTGGAGTCAACTCCATGATCAGTAACCATGGAATATCTCTCTAAGGTACAATCATGTGTCAATCTAGGTTTTGTTGAAATTTTGGGTTTTAGGATTTTTTAGTGCAAATAGGGTGGGGAGCTTCTTTACTAAAACTTGAAAGTAAGGGTAGTTACAAGTCATAACTACCAGAAAAAGAAAGAAATGGAAAAAACTATACAGACTATTAAGGCTATCTGTACATAGTTAACTATAAAAAAAAAAAGCAAAATCGCTAGTGCATATACTCCAAAAACTCTTTAGCTTCCATTCTCGAGCCAGCAAAGACACTCATGTTCCTCTCCCTCCATAGCAAATACACAGTCCATATTACAAGAAGCTTCTTCTCACCTCTCAAACAGAGTAAGTCATCCAGATTTCTCAGTAAAACCTGGTGCTTTCTAAAGACCAAGTCCCAGATGTGCGTAGCATAGCCGCAGTCAAAGAATACATGATTTGGATCCTCCACATACTCCTCACACATACAACATCTAGAGGTCATCTCATAACCCATCTTTTACATGTAAACAGCCGTGGGTAACTTGCCAAGAAAAACCTTCCAAAGGAGAGCAGAACACCTTGGAATATTATCTTCCCAAATCCATCTTCCCCATGGCACAATCGGACATTTCTTTATAGAAATGTTCCAGCCATCCTTCATATTGAAGGAGGTATTTTCTTTGAATAGTGTACAATCATCATCATTAGATGGCTTCGTCGGATTGTCCAAAATATATGTATGTTTTTCATAGCCCCTAAAATTAGGAAGATGCCACTCACCATGTTCAACACAGCTACTTACCTTGCAATTGATACCTTTACCCAGCCTGGAAACAAATTGAGGGTCGTCCAGGTCTAGTAATTTATCCCCTTCCTTCGTCCAGGGATCTCGCCAAAACAAAAGACTATTCCCATTACCCAAGCAAATGTCAACATGCTTCAATAATAGACTTCTTTGCTCAAGTACTCCAAAGCCGGGAGGAATTGGCTTTGACTTTAACAGACCATATAGATTCTTCTTTAACATACCTTTCGTGGACCCATTTTATCCAAAGATTGTCCTTTTTGGTAGCCAAGCACCAGAGATTCTTTAGTAACCTACATGTAGACCAGTCAGAAAGAGACCTAATACTGAGACCTCCTTCCTCCTTAGGTCTGCAAATGAGCTCCCAAGAGACCACATGGAGAAGCTTCTTATCAACTAAGTCATTCCACAAGAAGTCTCTCATCAACTTTTCAATAGCTTTCGTCACCGATTTGGGCAAAGGAAAGGCAGAGGTCCAAAAAATACTATACGCAGACAAAGTTGATAAAACAAGTTCAACTCTCCCTGGTTGAGATAGTAAGCGACCCTTCCACAAGTCCAATCTATCTCTGATTCTATCCACAATGGGAGCAAATAACTCTTTAGTCAACCTTCCCGTGAAGAGAGGCATACCTAAATACCTAACCGGCAGAGTGCAAACCTTAATGTTTAAGATCCCCGCAATGTAACCTTCCACGGCCAATTTACTCAGGAAAATTTGGCTCTTCTAATTATTGAGTTTGAGACTCAAAACTATGCCAAAGGTATCAAGAATATATTTAAGGCTCTGAGCATCGTTATCATCAGCTTTAGAGAAAAGAAGTAGGTCATTTGCAAACACAATGTGGGAGATTACAGTTTTATCCAGACTACCAACAGGTCTAAAATTCCCTTTACCAACCTCAGCATTGATGATAGATGTCAACCCTTTCATAGCAATGACAAAGATAAAGGTCTCCTTGTCTAACCCCATTAGAAGCATAAAACTGCTCAGTAGGCGAGCCATTAACCAAAACCTTGTAGGAAGTTAAAGAAAGTGTTTCATTCACCCATCCAATCCAACATTCAGGAAAACCCATCTTCCACATTAGGAACAAGATATAATCTCTCCTAACTGTGTCATAGACTTTAGCTAAATCAGCCTTAACACACATGATCTTCTGTGAGCTTGCAAAAGTACTCAGAATTTCATTAGCCAATAAGATCGCATCCCCGATTCTTCTTCCATGAACAAAAGCAACTTGGTTGCTATCAATAAGCTCAGGAAGAACAGGCTTAGCTCTATTGGCCATAATCATTGTAATGATCTTATTTATGACATTACAGAAAGATATGGGTCTAAAGTCCTTCAAGTTCGAAGCACCAGGCACTTTAGGAATAAGAGTAATTAAAGTACTATTACACTCCCTTAACAACTATCCTGAGCTGAAAAAGCTTTGAACTGCCCAAATAATATCATCACCTACTATGTCCCAAGCAGACTTAAAGAAGACAGAATTGAACCCATCAGGCATGGGGGCCTTATCTTCCTTCATGTTCTTCACCACATCTTCAACCTCAGCTTTAGTAACTAGCATCCTCAGCTTATCACACTGCTCACCAAAAAGTTTAGGGATTTCCCACTCCTCATTCCAATTAACAATATCATTCGAAGAACTATAAAACAGACTATCATAAAAACTCCTGACATTATCACTAATGATGTCCATGTCATACACAACATTACCATCTCGGTCAGTCAACACATTAATGTTGTTTCTCAATCTTCTTGACTTGATTGAAGCATAGAAGAAAGGTGAGTTTTTGTCGCCCAATTTAAGCCATTATATTCTACTCTTTGCTTTAAAAAACTTTCCTCATCTTTCATAACTTGAGAAGCTTCCAACCTTAACTTAGGATAAGATTTCTTGATTAGATATATCCCCAAGATCAGCATCAACAATCCTCTGCATTCTCATGGCTTCAGCTTCAAGTTCTTCGGCCCTCGATAAGTAGTTGTCAACGCTTTCCCTATTCCACTTCCTCGAAGCTTTAGTAACAGCATGGAGCTTTTGATAGACTCTGTACATAGTACCAGTATATATAGTCCCATTCCACGCATCAAGAACAATAGATTTATAAGAAGGATTGTCGGACCAAGAGTTAATAAAATGAAAAGTAGCTCCCTTCTTGCCTCTATCAATCTGAGGGCAATGATCATATGATCACTCACCACTGAAGCAATAACTTCACCCCAACAATAAGGAAAACTAGTAAGAAAGTCCACATTACAGAACATTCAATCAATTCTAGACAGAGTACTCAGACCTTTCTTGCTATAGATGTCCCAAGTAAAGAATTGCCCTTTAGTAGAAATTTCCATCAAGTCCGTACTGCTAATAGCTTTATTAAAATCATTCACGCTTCTATTAGACGGAGGATTCTTTCCAATCCTTTCTCTGATCAACCTTATAGCGTTGAAATCACTCAAAACACATCAAGTTTAAGGGTTTTCGACTCGAAACAGTCACAACGAATCCCATTAAAGCACTCTATCAGCATCACCATTTGCCCCATAAATAGCAGATAGATCAAAAGCTAGAGCCCATTTCCTAATAGCACAGTGCACAATTTGTTCATTGACCAAGACTTTTTGAATTTGAAGATTGGGGATCTATCCATAGAACCAAAATTCTAGTATATGAATAGAAATCTGAGTTGTCCACATAGGAAGCTCCTTGCCACACATGATCCACAAACTCCTGGACATCATTTTTCTTGATTCTGGACTCAAGGATAATATATGTCCGCCTTATTCCTTCTCATCTCCTTCTAAATGTGAGGGATTTTATTCACATTCCAAGAAATAATAGTAAAGGAACTAATCATTTGGGGGGAGATTCATATCCTGCTCCTCTTCAAAATTGGACAAAAGAGAATACTTGTTCAGTGAAGAAGGAATCTTTTTGTTCACTGATACGTATGGAATTCTAGGAGGGGGCTTTGACTTCCTCCCCTAGTTTCCCAGACAGCCTCAGGAGTAGGAGTGACAGTATCGACCACCCCCTCTTTGCCTTTATCAGAACTAGAAATGTTACTAGAAAATCTAGCGTCTCATGTTCCGATAGTGTTGTCATTTTTAGAAACAGAGTTGGCCTAGACTGAGCTGACATTATCTGCCAACACTTCTTTTCCTTTGTTTCTATCAGCTATGAACCCCTCAGGGATATTAGAAGCATCAACGACTTCGATCACATTAAGAGTTGTATAAGTTTCATTAAACAGGTCATTCTCAGGAATGTGTTCCACATCATCAATAAACACTTCAGCATCCTCAACCACGGCAACACTCATAGGTACCCAGTTCTTAGTCGTTCTCTTCTTGGGGCTCTACCCTCCTGCTTCCTCGGGACATCACACGGAGAGGATTTATGGCCATAGAGGCCACATATCGAACATTTAGCCAGTTCCCACTCAATCTCATACTCAAATTTGATTGTATCCAGTTGCCCATCATCACTAACAATTTGGAGCTCTTTTGGATAGGAGAAGTCAGAAGGGATTACTACCTGTATTCGAGCATACTCCAACCTCCGAAACTCCAACGTTCGCCTATCAAGACCAAGAGGAATACCTAGGACAGAACCAATATTGCTGAACATTTCTACATCCCACAGTTCAAGAGGCAGGTCATGGATCTTCAGCCAAACCGTGATTTCTGCCAACTTCATCTTTTCTAATGGCTCCCCTCGCTCCCATTTCTTGATAATGAGCGGTTTGCCCGCCACAAACCAGGGTCCTCTGTCAACAGTCGGTTCCAGATCCTCGTCATTTGCAAATATTACAATGAAGAAGCCTCTTCCTCGAGATCTGGCTTCAATAGATCCTTTCACCTTCCATATCGAAGCAAGATGGCGGACAAGAGCAGACCATTGTGGCTTGAGTCCCACTCCCACCTCATAACCGGTCGTCGTCCTGCTCCATCTAGCTAGGTTACGTTCAGCAATGGACTTTGGATAGACCATCTTCCCTTCAACCATATGGACTTGCGTCTTAGTTAAGTTGATCGGACCACCAACATTCTTCTCCTTGAACAAACCCGATCAGTCCATTCTTTCCTTCGCCACAGAAACTTCATTTGATGGTCCTTTCACACTCTTCGACGCCAAGAGTCCCTCGCCACAGCCTGGATCTGGAGGGTCAAACGCCGCCTTCATCTTGGCACTCGCCCCCTCGCTCGCCACAGCCTCAATCATCACACCCGTCTCACTTTCGACCTTATTTCTCAGATAAGATGAAATCACTGAAGGGTTTTGTTTTCACTTATGATCTTAAAAATAACTAAAGACAACATCATAATTTATAAAGTTGTGATTTTGAGTCAGATACCATTAAGAAACTCTGAACTCATTGTTAGGTCGTTAACATGAGCTGACCTAGGATTTTGCCAATCGGTTTGCATTTCTAGGGTTTTCACAACACATATTTTAGAACATAAACCCTAACTAATGGGCCTAATCCTATATGTGGGTTGAGTTGACTTTAGACTTGGGAGGGTTAGGATTCAATCTCTCACTTAAAAAATCAAGTTAAGGTATGTGCATCCTTTCTATTTTCTAGGTACTGCTACCATGATCAAATATTATTTCCCATATGAGGCATGAGTAGATATTCTCTTTTTCATCTTTATGAAACTCTTATTTTTCTTGGATATTACTTATGGGTCCTCTGACCCCACATGATATATTTTGGATGTTCTCATCCTGTTATTTCACATAAACTAAACTTATACTTGCATTTTCCTATTTATGTGCATGCTTAGACTATCTTTATTTCTTTTAGTGGCACATGTGTACAACCATATTTATAGGGACGTGCTATCTCCGCCCAGGGTGTGCTATCTCCACCCATTATTTATTTTAGGCTGAGATCCAATGGTGTCTCAGCCCTGCTTGAAATAGTTTGTCTTTGTTTGTTACATCTTACATAGACAATTTACTTTTATTATTGTTGACGGAAAATTTTAAAGGCAAGACTCCCTACTTGATATTCTTTAGTTAGACATGCCTCATCTCCTGACCTGATATTTCTTTTGGAACTTCTCTTGATCATCCCTTAATTTGATGCGCTTTTTTTAAACTTTCTAAAGTAGTGCCTAGTTGTTAATAATTACATATACTCAGTATTCGCTGACGTTCTTGCTTTTTGTTTCCTCTACTATGGGTGTTACTTCCAACCCACCGAGAGGTTGCACAGCCTGAGGTCCAGGAGTTAGGTGGTGACGCCCAGATCTAGCTGTTGAGGACTTCTGAGATGGAGGGGTTACTCACCACAAACTGATCCTAGTAGTTTAAGCTATAATTTCAGTTAGAAGCCATCTATGGCTCGTTAGTTGAACTTTGATGAGAAAATCATGTAATAGTTAGATTTAAATTTCCGTTGCAACAAAACTATGTTCATGTTATCATTCAGTTTAAAGAAATATTGTGAACCCAAACTACTGAATGGCTTTTATTTTGTTGGATATGATCTTTTGGGGTATTTTGCAAATATTTCCTTTAATTTAAGTGAGTGGTCCTCTCGGGCCCCAAACCTTACATTTATACATGTCAAGTCTATTGTTTACTATATTATAGCTATAATCATTGTTTTGTAGTTGTCTTATAGACTATTTGGGCATTTTATATTGTTGGGTAGAGTGTTTATATATATATATATATATATATATATATATATATATATATAGAGAGAGAGAGAGAGAGAGAGAGAGAAAGAGAGTCAGGCTAGAATACACTCGAGTGTATCCGGAGGCACCGTACACCTCAGTCATTTTTGAAGATGTAATAAATTTTTGAAAAAATCTAAACCGTTGATCTTCTTAATTATCATAAGAACATACTATATAATAAATTTTAGTTCATTTGGACATTTATAGGTCGTGCATCTAAAGGTGGCAAAAATTATGCATTTCAAATTAGTTTTGTGCGTCGATTTTGTTGTCCTTGGATGAGTGACTTACACTCATCCAAATGAGCTCAAATTTTGTATGTTGCCTATTATTATTGTAACCATGACGATCAATGGATTACATTTTGAAAAAATATGGTCTATATAGGCAAACACCATTGGGGTGTACGACGTGATCTGTACACTCGAGTGTATTCTAGCCTGACTCTATATATATATATACATATGTATATATATCTATATATGTATATATATATGTATATATGTATATATATATACATGTATATATGTATGTACATAAATATATATAAATATATATATATATATATATTTATGTATATACATATATACATGTATATACATATATATGTATATATATACATATATATATATATGTATATACATATATATATATATGTATATACATGTATATATGTATATATATAAATATATATATATATATATATATTTATGTAGAGTCAGGCTAGAATACACTCAAGTGTACGGATCGCACGAATACACTCAAGTGTGTTTCCATATCAAGACTATTTTTTCTAAAATGTAAACCGTTGATCTTCACCGTCATACTATAACTAGGTTACATACAAATTTTGAGCCCATTTGGATGAGTGTAAGTCACTCATCCAAGGGCAACAAAATCGACGCGCGAAACTAATTTGAAATGCATAATTTTTGTGGTCCTCATAACATGAGCTATACATATCCAAATGTGCTCAAATTTTGCGTATGAGTTGTTCATGGGATGTTTAAGAAGATCAACGGATTAGATTTTCAAAAAAAATATTACATCATGAAAAACAACTTGAGTGTATTCCGCTCCGGATACACTCGAGTGTATTCTAGCCTGACTCTATTTATGTATATATATATATATATATATACATGTAT